>SKCR01051176.1:0-65760 GCA_019454045.1 Zanthoxylum bungeanum | reverse complement strand
GAGTATTTGATAACATATTCCAAAATGAAGCAAGATTGTGTCGACATTTAAAATCAACATATATGTTTAAGAAGTGTATTGCAATCATAATTAAACTTCCGTATGGATTTTAGATAGTGACATAGTGGTACTAAAAAACTTAGTCATTTTAGCTCAAGCTCCGTTTGTGTATATCAAGATAAGTTCAAGTTTGGTTTTGTCTTGGTAATTTACCAAGCCAATTGAAGTTTGAATTTTTTAACTGAAATATGCGTTTTTCCTCTTAAACTTACTTTTCATAAAATATTGTATAATATAACTCTACAATGCATTTATGTATGTCTCTTCTTCCAATGTTGTGAAATTGAAATGCTAACTTGTGTCATTGAGAAAGATGATTTTGGAATAATCCTTTTGATTTGTAGTTCTAGTAGGTTTAAGGTTTTTCTGTCATGGATGTGTCATTTCATTGTGGGTCCAATATTTCTGTTGATATGTACCTCCTGTTATAAATCCAAAACACCTGGCTCGAAATCTCCTGTTTTTTGGATTGATAATTCAATGTTTCTGTGAGAATTTGTGAAGGAAATTGTGTATTAAAATTTGCTTAATATAAAACTTACAATGAGAGGCCTTTATATAGGCATTATACAACTAACATATTAAATACACAACAACAAACTACAACTACACAATTAATGCTTGGTTGAATCTAACACCATATTAAATGCTGTTGAATATAATCTAACATAAATACTAATTGCTTCTCAACTAATTCCAACACTCCCCCTCAAGCTGGAGCATACATGTTGTATGCACCAAGCTTGTTACAGATGAAATCAGCACAAAACCATAGAGAGACTAGGGTGTTTAAAGCGCTGCTGGAGAATGCACAGCAGGAACATATATGGTGACTTGGTTTTTAAACGTCGTTGGAGAATGCACAACGAGAACAGATGTGAGGTTTGGATGGTTTAACATCGCTGGAAAATGCACAGCTGAAAAGTTTAAACTATTCCAGAACAGCTCAAAACATCTAAAGAAACTTGCCAAATCACCCATAACAAAACCCCGAAAAAAGTCAGATGTGGAACTTGGTGCAAATAAGGGATAAGAATTAGCATTTCGTCGTCACTGATATTGTCAAGATTGCCAAAGAAGATGCGGCGCGTGAGGCTCACACATATATAGCGGTGTGTGTTCCCCACGCGCCGACTTGAACGACGACTCTAAAAGTGAGATACTAGAACCCAGAGAAAGATTGGCTCTGATACCATGTGAGAATTTGTGAAGGAATTGTGTATTAAAATTTGCTTAATATAAAACTTACAATGAGAGGCCTTTATATAGGCATTATACAACTACATATTAAATACACAACAACACAACTACCAACTACACAATTAATGCTTGGTTGATATAACCATATTAAATGCCTTGGTTGAATATAACTAACAATAAATACTAATTAGCTTCTCAACTAATTCCAACAGTTTCATATCAAGTCTCTATTCGCAAAATCTACCTGTATCAGAATTTTCTAAAGCACAACCTTTCAATGTAGAAACCTGATGTTGTTTTCCCAGAGAAGCATTGTTATATTAATTTGTTTAATGAACACTGTATAAGCTGCAAGGTAAAGTTATAGTTTTATATTGAATATATTATTTATTTGTATGTGGGATCATGTAACAATTAGTTTCAAAAGTGGATGCCATCTGTAGATCTTACTTTTTTCTATTTGTGGGTCTCAGGTGCTATTAACTTCATGTAAAGTGATGGCTCCATTCACACCATTCTTCACGGAATCTCTTTATCAAAATATGAGAAAGGTTTGCAGTGGATCGGAGGAAAGCATTCATTTTTGCAGTTTCCCCAAGGAAGAAGGAAAGGTTCTATCACATCCCTTCTACTCTAGTTCATTTTGTTAGGTTGACAAGATTTTTTACTGTTTATTGTAGTTTTTCTTTTCCATAATCTTCAAACATGGTCTAGTTGCTTCAAAAAGCTAAATGCCTATACTATTTCAATGAGTTATAATGTTAATTGACCTACGGAATTTGTCAAACTATTGGCAAAGAATCATGAAATATCTCGATTTCAACTTTAAATTATGAGTTTCATTGCATTTTGTATTCTATTAAGTATATTTCTACTGATCTTGTGTTGCTTGCATAGATGTTTTTGGATCTGTAAGAAGCTTGTAGAGTAGAATTTCAAGTTTAAATTTTTTTCATAATGTACTTGGAATGGATGTGGAGAGGATTTTGTTGGGTTTGAATATCCTCTTCTCTCTTTAAATTACCAAAAAGTTGGACAATAAAAGAAGTTTCTTTTAATAGTTTTTTAACAATTATGATTGTTGATCTAAATTCTATGCTTTAGTAGTAGTGTACTTTGTTAATAACTTTTTTTTTCATGGTGCTGCCCAAAATTTTGCCAATTTTGAAGTTTTGGTGTTGTACTTTTCAGAAAAGTTATGGTTTAACTCAGGGAGAGGATGCATTAGTAGTAGCTTAGTTGAACTTTTAGAAAACTTCATTCAATTGAAACCTTTCCTTTTCCGGTCTTTTCATCTATTGAATTTTATTTCTTTCCATTGCCATTTCAGAGGGATGAACGTATCGAGCAAAGTGTTGCAAGGATGATGACAATCATTGATCTTGCCCGCAATATTCGTGAGCGCCACAACAAACCTCTTAAATCACCTCTCAGGTTTGCTTTTCACTTTTGTTGTTCGTGCTCTGTAATGATTTCTTTTTGGTTTTTGGCATCATCGTAGAGCTTTTTCCTATCCTTTTCCTAATTCTTAGTTTTGCCCGTTGAATGCAGGGAAATGACAGTGGTTCATCCTGATGCAGACTTTCTTGACGACATAGCCGGAAAACTAAATGAGGTCTGTGAATGACATAGCTAATGTGTATTATATACACTTAGCTTGTACTTATAAGTAACCGTTGCGCTTTCACCTCATGTGTCGGTCTTAAAAAGACATTATTGTTTGTTTACTTTTTTTCCAAATTGTTTTGATTGCTTTGTGGTGTTCTATTGCCTCCCCCTCAAATTTCCTCCTGGCCTCTTCTTTCTTTGCTTTATGCACTTCTGTTTTCTTTGCCTTTTTTGTGATCTGTTTTGGCAATTCAATAGATTATCTCAGCAAGCTCGCTCTTATATTTCAAAATCTAGGCTCATGTTTCCTTATTTCTTTCTTTCTTCTTCTTCTTCTTCCTTTTCTTTCTATTTTTTTAAAGAAGATTTATTAGACTAATGCTAAAACCACAAACTATTTTGTACAAACTTATGCGGCATAATTGTTTGAATGAAAACGAAAAATAATAAATATAAATAATCTGGGCCATGTGGTGATGCCATTCAACAGATACTATTATGCCACATCAGTTTGTGCAAAGAGTTTGTAGCTCTAGCATTACTGTTATTAGAGAATAGGCAAAGAAGTTCAAAATGGATGATCCTTTAATTGCTTTGGATTTGGGCTTCATATGGCTTAAAATAAGTTCTGTTTTATGATCATTAAGACCGTCATCGAGTTTAGAAAACTTTCTTGGGCCAAGTATGCTCTGCAGAACAGTTAATCTTTTTTTTTCCTCATTGGCTTTTAATATATGTAATTATGTATGTTATTCGTATTACAGTATGTGCTAGAGGAACTCAATGTAAGATCACTTGTTCCATGTGATGACACTTTGAAGTATGCTTCTTTACGTGCAGAGCCTGATTTTAGGCAAGTAAATTGGTTAATTCCTCCAAAATGCTGTGGCTTTCTGTTTTGTGCTTACAAGAAGTCTCATGTGATTGTTCTTTGCAGTGTGTTGGGCAAACGGCTTGGGAGATCAATGGGAATTGTTGCCAAGGAAGTCAAAGCAATGTCTCAGGAAGATATATTAGCTTTTGAGAAGTCTGGGGAAGTAACTATTGCTACGCACTGTCTGAAGCTGGTTGATATTAAGGTGCATCATATTTCACTACTCTATGTGTTATCGTTTCGTTTTGTTTTTGTTGACCCTCATGAGGACGCGACATTAGGTCCTAAAGGGGAAGAATGTTATATCCCACATCTCTAGCGAGAGAGGATCCTGGCTAGTTTATAAGCCTTGTGATCTCTTAGCTGAGTAAACTCGTTTTGGATTGCAAAGCCCAATAACAAAACCGTGATGGGCTATGTACCCGAAATAGACAATATCTACTCAATTGTTGGGCCCAGACTGTTACATTTTGTGGGATTTTTTTAATACTCATTGTGAAAATGATAATTTTGGAGGATTTTCTTTCCATCCATGGTTAATTAGATTTGAACTCATTACTTTCACTGTAGGGACACTAAAAAACATCACCTGGTTGAAGCTTTTATTAACTAATATGGCACTGTTAATTATGATCTTTAACATTAGGTTGTCCGGGAATTTAAACGCCCTGATGGTATGACAGAGAAGGAGATTGATGCTGCTGGAGATGGTAAGTATTACTAGTGATAATTTGGCAATTGTGTAGAGTGAGGAAAGTTGATGATGATGGTATATGCAATTTATTGTCTGCTAGCAGCTTATGTCTTTTGTTCTATGTTTCAGGTGATGTTCTGGTGATTTTGGATTTGCGTCCGGATGAGTCATTGTTTGAAGCTGGTGTTGCCCGTGAGGTATGTTATCGTTAATTTCCACTCCAAGATGTATATTTATTTTAATTGTTGGTAGTATAGCTCACTTTGGAGTGGGGGTGGGTGTGGGTGCGTGGGTGGGTGTGTGTGGGGGGGGGTGTGTGTGTGTGTATTTCGTGTAATGATTCAAACAAGGTCAACTCTCAGATGATAAGTTTATAATTTTAATAAGTTTGTTTCCCAGTTGTCAGATCAGATAATGTTTGCAGTTTTATTAAGGAGACCCTTTTACTATTATTATGTGAATCATTGATATCAGTAATCCATTTAACAAAGATTTTCCTGATTAATTGTTTTCTTAAATTTACCTACTGTAGGTTGTTAATAGAATTCAGAAGTTACGGAAAAAAATTGCCCTTGAGCCTACAGATGTCGTGGAGGTTTATTTTGAATCATTGGATGAAGACAAATCAGTGTCCCAACAAGTTTTAAATTCACAGGCAAGTCATCCTCGATATATGGGCTTGTTCTTCTATTCTATCTATCTGTTAATGTTAATTGCTGTGAAGTTTAGTTAATGTTAAATGGTTGTAATTGTTTATCTATGACTTTCTACCTCCTCATAGTGGAATGACTTATAGGTCACTTGATGATGGTAGGATATTGATTTTATCTGGATATGTTGCTTTATGAGTTGCTAGGATTTGTGAAAACAGACATGAGCTTAGCTACCTTTGTTTTATGAGTGGCTGTGCTAATTTGTTATTTTCTTGATATCTTGATGTTTCATTTGGATTGTTCATATCACTGGGGGGCCTATACATTGTCTTCAATTTTTTTAGATGGATTATATTGTTCATGCCATTTTCTCTCTTTTATTCTCTCGAATGGTGTCCTTTTCAGAGCCTCTTCACTCTCTCTCTCTCTCTCTCTCTGATTCTTCTAGCTGGTCGTATTATTTAAAATTTCTCTTAAGCACCCCCTCTCTGAGTATTTGAACTCTTTGGTGTATATTATAGAAATATACCACTCTCCATAGGGTTTCTATCTTTCTTTCACTTTCTTTCATGCATTCTTTTGTCTCTGTTATTACGTCATATTGTGCAGAATTGCTTATTCTGACTGTCCGTTTGTGTATTTGTTATTATATATATTTTCACTCATATTTTACTTCTTATGTTTGTAATCTTTTGTCATCTGATAACTGACAGGGTAGCTTCTCTTAATCTGTGGTATGTATGTTTCCTAGCTAATTATGTTTTGTTATGTGCAGGAACACTACATCAGAGACGCAATTGGTTCTCCATTGCTTCCTTCCAATAACATGCCACCACATGCAGTAAGATTTTTGGACTAATCACGGCTTTTTTAGTTTCTTACATTCTTGCTATCTTTCATGGTAATGTGATTAGTTACTTTTCTAAATTTGAGAAAACGTTAAATTGTTAAACTTGCATTTTTATGCAGTCAAATTCGTAAAGAAAGTGGAGGAATGAATTTTTTAATAAATAACCATCTTTAGTTGCATCACAGTAGCTAGCTTTCGTTTTAGGAATAATGGATTTTTTTTAATAAATAAATGTCTTTAGTTGCATCTCAGTAGCTAGCTTTCGTTTTCTCTTGTTACAGGGATTCCAAAAATGGGTTTTAAGTGAAGTTTTCTGTTTTTCTCAGAATTGTCTTAACAATTTCCTCTATGACTTGTTCCACACAGGTCATCATTGGAGAGGAGAGTTTCCGTGGCATATCAAATTTGTCATTTAAAATCAGTTTAGCAAGACCTGCGCTGGTATTCAACTCAGATGCTGTTCTTGCATTGTATTCAGGTTGGATCTCTCTCTCTCTCTCTAGCTCTCTCTCTATCCTGAGCGCGCACGTGTGTTTCTGCAAATCTGCTGTTGTTCGTGCGTGTTTTACAGCTTCGTCATTTGTTTGTTGCAGGAAACACTAAATTCATGCAAGGCCTGCAGATTTACTTGCTATCAAGATATCATTCTAATTTGAAGTCCGAGTTTCAATTAGGAAATGGCAAGGTATGTTAGCTTTCCAACTTATTACGTTCAGCGAAGATAACATGGACATGGTACACAACACATTCAGTTATCTCATCGAACTTATTTTTATTTCTGGCAGATAACGGTCGATTGCATTGAAAATCAGCCTCCTGTGAATTTGGTGTTGGGAGAACACGTATTCTTGACGGCTGGCGACTACTATTCGCGGACAAAAACCAAGTGATACTTCATTTTTTACCCATCATTACTTTAATTCTCATTAGTGATTACATAACAAAATGGTAATTAGTTACACCAAAGAGTTACATTCAGACAGGTCATATTGTTAATTTTTTTTTTTTCCAATACTATAGCTTAGTATACACTAAAGAATTTGTAAAATGGAAAGCCATTTGAAGTTAAAATTTTATTTGTAATCGATGGCATTTTTTATAAACCTTATGGTTGCATTTCAAAGTTTTGTGTAATCTGTTATTCTGTTTGTGTGCCCTAAGATCAATCAGCAAACTTTACCAATTTTTGAGTGTGATATTGTAATATTTTATTAGTACTTATCTCTCAAAGGCACAACAAATAAGTTATTTCTTTGAGATGTAGATGTCTTGTTTATAGAATCATCTCTTGATTTAAGTTCATGATTTGCAAAATCCACTATCCCTTTAAGCTTCTCTCTCTCTCTAAACTCTATTTCTCATTGACATCTCAAAGAAAAAACCGCTGTGAGACCTGTGATACTTTATGAAATAAAATACTACACGATAAAGCATCAACATATCTAAAAAATGAGAGTGAGAAAGCTCGGATGTATGAGTGGATTAAGAAAAATAAAGTTAAAAATGAAGACATTAGGAAGAAAGTGAGTAATATCGATTGATGAAAAAATGTGAAAAATACGTTGACTTTAAGTGCACAGTAATAAAATGAAAGCAAATAATGTTATCATTTCCATACATCAAGCGAGATCGGAAAGACTCGAGTTGATGGAGATATATATCATAAAGAGAGATATTTTACTGCGTTTAATAAGACAAATATTGATATAGTACAATGTTATCAAATGATCAAAATATAACCGACTTCATCTAATAGGAAAGTGTCTTAATTTGATTGTTTGGTTTGGTCCGTATTTCCCACGGCGAGCATCTCCATTAATTAATTACAATTATTAAGAAGAATCAAGAAGAAAATAATCTCACTCTTTTTTCAATTGTGGACAAACACTAATAAAGTACAATAAAGAAAGAGCATGAACAGCACTTATGATGGGAATTGAAGGCATATCAAACTATTTTTATCAGAACTTTTGTAGATTTTACAACCAATAAATTCTTTTGCTTTAAATTATATCTAAATCATTTCAACATAGCAACAGAACTATTTTTCTTTCATCTTTCGCAGATGTTTAATGTCTTGAGATCAAAGGGAAATCACCCATGTCAAAGTTGGGGGGAAAGGCTAAAAAGAGACTTAAATGTCAAATCAAGAACCTATATATATATATACACACAATATTTCATTTTGAATAACTCACCATTAAGGTTTGGATCGGTTTACACCAGCAGTCAGACAGCGCGAGTCGTAATCACAACCACCAAGTAAGAGGCTCGTGTAGCGCTTTCTTCGCTAACTCAGAACTTGACTTCTACTTTTCTTTTAGTGCGTGCATTTCTTCTTTTGGCTCGAAACTGACAAATGTATCCTGCCACAATCATATGAAACTAAGCAAGCTTACTTGAAGAGGAAACATTAAACCCTGCTTTCTTCAAAGCCTAGTAACATGGTTCCGAGCATTTTGAAAGTGGACTGTGCGGAGAGAAGGAACAGTGGATTTCATTATTTGCTTTCCACATGTTGGTAGTCCTTGCATAGCACTACATAAGTACAAACAAATAGAGAAAAAATTGTCAATTGAGCATGAAACTAGAGTATAGACCACAAGAAGTGAGTGCATGTGTGTTTGTGTACAAAGCTGATCAAAACGGTTTTAATACAGGTCTCCGCCCAAGAAAGTTCAGAAATGGCTAAATCAAGGACAAACAGTATAGTAATATAAACACCGATGATGATCCAATAACCCTGTTGTGCACTCGATATGTAGATAAGAAATACCGTATCTCCAATTCATGCAACACTTATTGACAATTATCGAGTAGTATTTAAAGCTAAGAATAGAATTCTTACTCTACTGAATCTTTACTCTCTTCAAACTATGCATCAGAGTTTCTATAGATTTTTGGATCCCAGTGCCATTTGTCTGCCTCACTTCCTGAGACGCTTGATGTAAACTTTGAATCCCACGCCCCAAACTGGCGATTGAAGGAGCTGCTGGAAGAGATTCCACGGCACATTCAATCCCATCTCCATACACAAGTAACCCCGAGCAAGTTGCAACACTACACCCAAATGTTGCCCATGGTAGGACACCAATTGGCCGTACTCGCCTTTTCCTCATTATTTCATAGAATGCCGTTCTCATGGCTGAAAAACTGGTTTTCTCCATGGCGGCTATTACACTGTGGGCCACCGTCCTGATTTTCTCAGCAGAAGCAGCTGTCTTCAAGATAGATGATGAATTGGATCCAGAAGTTGCAAGTACTGGGGCTACCACTTTAGTCTTGCCAAGAGCTATAGCCACTATCTTCTGGGTTTGGGTCAGAATAAGCTTCAGTGAAACAGGAGCTTTAAATGTTACAACCTTCATGAAGGTTGATGCAGGAAGAACTTTAGAGAGCGATGAAGCTCCTATAACTGCTGATGCTCCAGCACCCACTGCCACAACAGGCTTATTAGGTAACAACCACTTTCTATTCGAGTTAGAATTTTCTTCATCATCGTCACAACTTGTGACTAGCTGTCCAACTAAATCCTTTACCTCGTGAGGAAGAGGAGTGTTCCAGTGCTTCCTAAGCCCAGCTAAGCAACTAGCATCCACTACCGCTACCACAGTCTTGAACTTCTTAGCTTGGTTCTGAAGAGCCTGTGCAAGGAGTGCATTTGATTTGTCCTCTAGCGGAAGCTCAGAGAAATCAAGTTTAGATGAGTTGGAATTCCTCAATTTGTTCAAAGGTAGGCGGCCAGCATTGTTAAGAGCAATTCTCAATCCCTCAACTGCAATCCGAAAAGTGTAAACTTCAGAAATAACCTGAGTATCCACAACTTCACCTCTGTTCACATCATAAAACATTTTCTGTGCAAAAGCCAGAGCCCTAGTCACTGATGGGAGATCAACGAATATATCATGCAGATCCACAAGTAACGGATATAAGGATTGGGCAAACGACGGGACCTGATAACTGCTTTTAGGATGAACTTCCTTTGACCCCACATCCTCGGTAGAACCGGGAGACCTAAACTTCAATCCTAACAAATCCGAATTTGATGACAACAACTTCACCATCTGTGACTCAACATCATTAGCAATGCAAAACCTCCTCGAACTCATTGATACAACCGAACCCATATTCTGCGGAACCAAACTACTAACTAAACCTTGAATCTTATTCATCGAATCAACTTCTGCGGAGGGATCATCCGCAACTGAGTTTCTAACTATACTTGATTCAAGCACCATAAAAGACGAACCAACCTCCTTGGCCACTCTCTTGGCAGCCAATAAATGCCCATAAAAACTAATCCCAAAAATCTCTCTCAAAACAAAATTTCCAGCGACATTCTCATACTTTTCCTTATTAATCTTATCAACAAAGCATCGTTTAATCACTCCAAACAAAGAAGTTGGAACAGGGTCATCATCGCCATTATCTCCTAATTCACTCTCTTCACACTGTACCTCACTCAAAACACCCACTTGAGCCACAACAGCATCCGGCTGTACTTCCCTGATGAGACACTCAGCATCTAAAGCTGATCTCTCGGATAAATTCTGGGCACACAGTATGTATATTACAGATTGTGATTCGGGTTCTCTAATCGCAAACACAAACTCTTTTGTTTGATCAGGTATTGAAAGTCGGCTAACCAATTCCCTAGATGCTCTCAAATCATCATACTTAAAAAACGAAAATGGCCATAAATTTTGTAAATTAGAAACCAACCCAAGTGCCATTACATCAACATCAATAACCTGTTAAAAAAAGAGAGAGAATTATAAATGAACAATCAAAAAAAAAAATACCCTTCAATTTGATTCAGGGTTTAATAAAACCTTAAATTAAACATTCAAAATAAATATAAAAACAACAAAGAAAATATAAATAAATTAAGAAGCTGTAGATTTTGTTCAGTTACCTGAATAGATTGAATGAAGAGGGACGATGAATTCAATCTCTCTTCTCTTGACTCGATTTATAACAGCTCATGGTTTTAGAATAATCTGGTGCTCAGCCTCAATCTGTGTTAAGAATTTGGGCAGGATTCGGTTCTGGGTCAGAGTCGGGTACGAATCCGGGTTAAAAGGTTTGTTAATTAAATAAGGGAAATTATCAATTTTCCATAAAAACTTTGAATTTATTCTATTTTCCATTTCAGGTTTCAATGTGTTCACTTTTCTATTTTTATGAGATGGAAAATATATAATTTTCTCGAAATTAATGGATAATTTTACATATTTTCATTTTATCATATGGAAAATTAATAATTTTCAAACCGTAGGTGGAATAAAGAATGAATTCAAAATTTTCATGATAAACGATATTTAAACTGTTTATCAGGTGGAAAAATAATAATTTCCCATTAAATTATTAGTTGTGTATCAATTTTAACATGTATATTAATTATCACTTGTAATTTTGGTGAAATTATCAATTTTTATTTATTTTTTTTTTTTTTTATGAAAAGTGATATATTTTTATGGAAATTTTAGGTAGAAATTGATATACTTTATATTCTATATTCAAAGAGTGCGGAGAGAATACACGTGTCATGATTATTCATTTGTTAGTCTCCTTTACTTGATGTCTAGAGTTTTCCAACAGCTTCATTATCATGACTAATTTTTTTTTTTTTTATTTTATTTTATATATATATATATATATAAAATAGAGATTAAAAAAACTAAGTGGAGAAAATTAAATTTAATACTAATTAATTTATAAAACTTGATATTAGGCCTACATCATCACATCTAACACCTAAGCCCTGTCTTCTTGACTAACAGAAAATAAAAATCAATTAAATGATTAAAGAAAATGTGACCTAATTATCTCATGAGCCAAAATATTAACAAAGAGGCACCCATTCACTTCCATCATCGTAACTCTAATTTTAATTTTTTTTTTGAAATGTTGAAAATCCCGTCGCTAAATCACCGATTCAAATTTAAACGGAATAAATAAAAATCCTATTTCGAAAACCTAAAAGAATTTTATTTAAGCGGAACTAGAAGAAAACTACGTCATGAAGTAAAAAAAAAAACCTATAGATACAACCATAAACACCATAGACCTAGATCTAATGCAAAAAAAAAAAAAAAAAAAAAAAAAAAAAAACACCATATATCTACATCTACTTAAATAATTACCCTTATACATATTTTAGGAGCAAAAAAAAAAAAAGATAAAACTAAAAAAATATAGAGAATATAATATTTTCGTCGAAAAAGAATCACAATAACTTTTTTTCGACGAAAATATTAAGGATTAAGCTGGTTGAAACATAAAAAGAGATGATCATAAGCGATACTAAGAGTGTGTGGCTAAACATAAGCCCAATGTCGATCTCATAAATTTCCCGATTTTTTTAAAAAATAATAATAAAATATTTAACGAATTATTATTACATAGAAAGGAAAAAAAAAGAAAAAAACTAGTCACTCCTATACAATTTGGCGGTAAATCTAAAAACAAAAGACATGCTGTTAGATTTTGTTGGGTTGATAAAAGGTCGATATCATAACGGTAAAACAGTTCCTTCAAAAAGAAAGTAGGGATTTATTTGATAAAAACATACATACTATGTCCTGATATAAGAAAATATAATAATATAGGGACCTTCATGTTATTACGGAAAAATAAAAAACGCGCTCTCAGAAAACCGATGTTGTGAGTGAGAGATAGAGAACCGGTTGAACCAGCCGGTCCGGTTTTAAAAACACCGGGTAAATAATCAAATTCTCGTTAAATTCTCTCAGCATATTTTATTCTTCTTCAACTGAAGGCTAATTAGCTAAAATTCTGAGAATCTAAATTCTCTTCAAAGCTCAAAGATCTGAAGAATGCTCGGATTGGCTGTGTAAATTAGGTGAGATTAGTGTGATGATTTGAAGTTTCTAGATCTGATCTTTGTGTTTGCTTGGATCCAATTATTGTTTTTTAGATCGTTGATTTAGTTTATGGTTTGTGAATTTCTGTATTTTGTTGTGTGATTGCAAGATCTGATTGGTTTAGTTGTTTTGTTTGTTCAATTAGAGGCATGCGTTTGATGCTTGTAGCTTCATTCAATAAAAAGAAAAGATTTATGTAGAGATTCAAGTATCAATGTCATCATATCTTAATATAGAATTGAGAAACCTGAAAGCTTATGCTCTGTTTGGTTGTTGAGAAAATGTAGGGAAGATACTTTAGCTTTTTTGTATCCTTTTTCTTTTCTGATTTGGCATATCCATAATAGTAAGTTTGGCCCCCAATGGTGGTTTGGTGGCAAAGGGCTTAGGACTTGGTTGCCAGGTCCTGGTTTCGAGTCCAGGAGGTGCATTTCTTGCAAAAGCTTGGGGCATACAGGGTTTTACCTGCTTCACTTAAAGCTCGGGTCGAGTGGTTTGGCGGTGGGGTTTTCCAATGTTTCCAAAAAAAAAAGTTTGGTGAAATTTTGGTTTTTGTTGGTTTCATCATATAAGATTATGTAGTTATTGTTGGCAAACATGGTTAATTCTCTGAATTACGGGTGGTCTTGTGAGTTATGAGGAGTATGATTTTGATGTTAGAGTTGCTATATTAATTTTGTTTCTCTTCGGTTTTGGGCAGATCTGATTTTTGTGTAGTGGGTAACAAATTCTTTTAGGGGGATTCAATGAAAAACGGGATGATAGAATGCAGTGTGTGCCATTCAAAACTAGTTTCCCCAACTACCAAATCTGTATCAAGGGCTTATGATCGACACAAGAACAGGGCATCATCAAAACAACGTGCTCTCAATGTCCTCTTGGTTGTTGGTGATTGTATGCTAGTTGGTTTACAGGTAATTGGTTCTCGTTTCTAATTTAATTAAATTGTTTCATCAAAATACTCAGCTTTAAAGCATTTAGTAAAAGAATTATTGGGTTACATGCTCCTTTTTTAATCTCTCTGCTAAAATCCTTTTTTTTGGAACCTTGAAGTTCTTGTGGTTTAGTTTTGTTGACCACATTACCCTGTGATCGTGAGTTTGGACTTAGATAGATGTCAAACATGCCTTTTATTGGATACAATTGCAAATGTATATATGGTACAACATGAGAAAAACCTCTTCCCAAGTTTGTTATGAGTTCTTAGGCTGCATTTTTCAGCATCAAGTTTGGGCATAGAATTGAGATTGAAGGAATTTCTGGTAGTTTTCTTCCTAGAATTGGGGGATCACATCTATATTTTCATTCAACTTCAATTCCAAAACCCCATTATTTTGTTGATGAACACAAAGCCATGCATTTTCTTAGTCTTATTTCTTTGTTAAATGGCAGTTTCAGATTGAATTCTAGTTTGTCCAACCTCACATGGAACTTTTTCCTCTCTTGAGGTGTATACAGTAAATAATTGGACAAATGAAACCTCAATCATGTTCCAGGGTTCTAGATAGTTTACAACCAGACATCATCTCACTTGGCGTGCAAGTGTCGATCCAAGTATGAGTAATGGAGATAGAGAGTCACTTCCTGCAGAAATTATGGAAATTAGGTCTGTGATTAGGTTTTTTCTTGGAAGCTGCTTTGATGGACCAACTCTAAGTTCTGAATTATTTTCTTTCTTACAATTCTAAATTAAACCATGATAACTTGTGCTCTTACACTCTTAGAACGCACTATTTAATCGGTAAAAGATGGCTTAAAATGGAATTCTTTAAACTTAATTGAGGAACTCATAATGGTTTTTGTGGTCTCTTCTCCATATCTTGATTATAAATGTGTTTACCTTGAACTACTTTTTGGCAGCCTATTTTGGTCTATATGTCCAAGGTGGATGGCCGTTTCAAGTTTAGCCCCATTAGTGTGAACTTTTTGACAGAAATGACAAAGGTTCTATTCGCGATTGTTATGCTTTTGTTCCAGGTATATATCTTTTTCTCTTTAAATTTATTGCACAATAATGTGCTTAGTTCCCATTATTTGTTTTTCAGTTTTCTCCTGACATATGTCAATTGAGCTCTAGTGGTGGTGAAATCAAAGTATTTTGTCAAGGCAATGCTTTGACTGAATAGATTTGACCATTATTTAACCTAATTTGCTCTGGCTTGTGGTTGTGACTGCACTTTGTGTTCTTAAATCTGGATTTCTGTTACTGGAGGAATTTATTATGAGTAGAAGAAAGGGGGGATAAGGGCATAAGTGTTAGAGAGGCAGAGATGAAGGCCTTGCATTTTGATAACTTATTCATATTCTAAATTTACTTATTTCAATGGAAGTTCTTACTTTATGTGTTTATTTTAATTTATTGTGAATAATCTTCCTAATATATAATCAAGGTTTTTACTAATTTTTCAGGGTAGGCGCCAGAAGGTTGGAGAGAAACCTCTTCTCTCAATTTCCACATTTATCCAGGTACCATATTCTTACTGATATTACCAATTTTTTATTCAAAATTTGGATGTGTAGGATGAAGCAATTAGGGTAACCAGATATTGAAGGTCTCTCTCTCTCTCTCTATCTCTTTCTTTCTTTTTCCCCCTGTTTTTTAATTTGAAGTGGCTGATTTCCTAGTTTAGCTTGCTATAAGTTGTAACATACACCAACTCAGCGTTTTCCCTTTTTCTTGGGTTATTTCTTTTTGTTTGGTCATCAAATATAGCTCATTTCCATCATATTTGGATGCTACAATTATGTTGCCTGGTTTACTGAATTATTATCGATCAACTAGATCAGGGTTTACAATGTTTTGACTGAATTGAAGATGAAGCTTCACGAATGTCATCATAGAGAACTTCTTACTTTTAGAAGGAATCTCGGTTTGAGAGTAATAGCGGTGTCTGTTTTGGCAGTCATGGGGTGTGGTTAGGTGGTGGTGTGGCTAGCATTTTAGGGTTAGGGTTATGTATTGAAGACTAGCCGCAGCAGCACAAGGAAAGGAGATGGTCATTGATGCAAGTATTTTGAATTAGGGTTACCGAGGAAAGGCAGTCGAAATTCAAATGGCTTTTTATTTCTTGATATTGTAGAATGTAAATGGGTAGGCTTTTATATAGGCATTAATATGAAAGCTAAATTTACTCATAATTACATTGATTGTGTAATCGTATCTCAAGGATTACAGTTACACAATCATATCTTAGATAGGGAAAGTAATTAACATGGTAAATAAAGAAGATTAGTTGTCCATGCTAACTAATTTACTAAAATAGTGTTGAACATTGATGAATACAAGGACAAAATAAAATGTTATTTTCAGTGGTATATAGCCTCTATGTTATTAAATTAAAGCTTAGATTTTCAGCAATATATAGGTGTGGAAAGTTTAAGAACTAATTCAGCTACATGAAGAGTTGGCATGATACTAGAAAGAGGCTGTTTGAATTTCATTCTCCCATACGACTTCTTTACATGCCTCTGTCCAGTGCAGCAAATGGAAAAAAATGTCTCACATGGAAACCAAGTGATGGATTGGGTGACCTCCAAAAATCTTGCTTGCATAATCTCAAGGCTTTTAAACCTTTGCTCTCATTGATGAAGCTATGGTTTGTACTAGTTTTTCCATGCAAAGTCTTGTTTTGGTAGTTTCCCTTGACCTAGATAGAATCTTCCCAAAAAGGAAATATATGTTAGATTGTTAGTGACTCTCACTTGATCTTGTTTTTTTGAAGCTAACTGCTAATTGTTTTAGGTTATTATGATACTGTCCATTTTTTAAATAATTTTTTTTTTTTAAATTTCTTCTTAAATTTTGTGTACATGGCCTACTATTTCAAATTCTCTAATAATTCTTTGATGAAACTGATTGAAATTCATTTATATCGCTGTTACCCATATTTCTTTCTTCTGTAGATTTTATTTCTTGAAAGAGCGGGTTTAAATTTTATAATAACTTTAGCAATCTTCTACCTCTTTTTTTGCAGGCAGCTCGCAACAATGTTCTTCTCGCTGTTCCAGCATTTCTATATGCTATCAATAATTATTTAAAATTCATCATGCAGGTATTATTTTTTCAGTAAGGCTTTTGGATAGGTTATTTTTTGCTGTCCTTGTTATGGCTCTTCTGTGAAGTGACTTAATTTTGATGTAAAATTTATTGTTTACATTTAATGGGCAAAGTCTTATCGGATGAAAGTGTCTAGTCTAGGTTGTCGTACAAGACCGAGATGTATTATGTCATAAGTAATTAAGAAATTTGAGCTGTGATAGGGTTAGAGGGAAAGGACTAGAATCAGGAATGGAGCTTTTAGGATCTAAGATGATGAAACATCATGAAAGTGACTGAGAATTGCTGTGTCATAAGTGTGGCTTGTCAAATGGGAATTCATTTATGGCTATTTCAGCCACCATCTCTTATGCATAATTTTGTCAAGCTCCACCAACATGTGGCCATTTATTGCATGAAATGAAAACAAGCATGGTTCATTACTCACGTTTTTACCAGACTTACAAGACGGTGATTTCATGTCCAAAAGTTGAAATTTTCAATCTCAAATTGTGAGCTATGAGAGCTGAGTCTGGACTGTGATATTTGGCATGTCATGGCTCTCTTTGCCTATAAATAGATAGCATTCTTGGAAGCCTAAGTAAAGTGAGTGTGAGGACGTGCTCCAAGTCTCCAAGCATTTGACAGCTACTAGTGCCTGGAGAGTAAGTAATTCTTTATCTATTGTGAGATAAAGTGTTCTTGAGTAATTTGAGAGAGTTTGGGTGTATTTGGATTTTTAGTTGAGAGATAAGCACTATTACTTGTATTCTCCATTTTAATAGTTAACTATTCTTCTTTTGTCTTCTCCCGTGGATGTAGGCTACGAAGCCGAGCCACATAAAATTGATACTGAAAGTGAAAGACCTAGTAAATTACTTTGCCTTGTCTTAATTAGATTTCAAATAGCATATAATATATCCTTAAATATTAGGTGACTATATTTTGAGACATTTAATTCACGCATCAAATGTCTGTATAACAAGTTCTTAGCTACGTAGGCTAGCATTTTAGCTGGCAGATAAGGTTAGGCATTGTGCAATCTATTGCCGCTTGTTATTCAGTGTGGATTTAATTGAATCCTTACTCAATGGGAAGTTTACTGTTAATTGGTAAGCCTGGCATAAATTTTATAACGAAATCTATAATTAATGGCAATTGCTGATTTTGCAGCTATATTTCAATCCTGCAACTGTGAAGATGCTGAGCAATCTGAAGGTATTTTGTTTCACCGTGTTGTTTTACTTTCAGTTTAGGGATATTCCCTGCATTCTTATTTTTCACTTAATCATGTTAAACACAGCCTTAGCAGGTTTTAGTTAGTATTTACCATCATCATACAGTCATGATATCCTTTTATGATGCAAGTGGTAAATTTTATGGTTTTTGGCAGAAAACACAGCAGTTAATGTTTGGATGTGTAACCCAGGATTGAAATTCGTGAAACACACTTTCAATGGAAAATTAAGTGTTTTTAATTCTTACTGAATGATAATATTGCGTTTCTAAAACTTTTTAATCTTAAAAGATAAAGGAGGAATACTTCCTGATCTACCCTTATTTTCATTTTGAATAAAGTTTTATGCAGCTGTAATAAGCTTTAAGATTGTATATGTCTACTGATTTTTCTTCTTCATCCATCTGCTTAGTGCTCTAATTAATTTGTTTTTATTTATGCTATTATAGATCCTCTCCCTCCCTCTCCCTCCGCCTCTCCCTCTCCCTCTTTTGTATAGGGTTACACTTGAACAGGGTTTCATTCTGGATACCATGCATCTTCCACAAGAGAATTTCCATAAAAGAATTGCATCATGGGTGTCACTGCCTTTGAAAAAGAATTGCATCATGGATGTTCTGTTATTGACTTTGAAATTTGCATGTATATATTCACGTGTTAGACGTGAAAAGATATGCCATCATAGGTGACATTCATAACATCATTACTTGTATAGATGCTGGTTATTTCTCCTGTATAAATAGGGATTAGTTTGCTAGAAATATGTTGACTTGTATTATTAATTTTGTAGCCACTGTGAAATTGCAGGTGTTGGTGATTGCGGTTTTATTAAAGATTATAATGAGACGACGATTTTCCATTATTCAGGTTGGTTACTTGTTCTAATTGGAATTCTCCAGGACTTGTTCCTTATTAGCATTTATGGGAGAATATTGATTTAGTTAGAACTCTTTTTGGTTCACTATTGTACATATCAATGCCTTGCCTTGAATACCGGGTGATGGAAAAATTGATTAATGGTTTTTGCTGCAGTGGGAAGCTCTTGCCTTACTGCTTATAGGAATTAGTGTAAATCAGCTGCGTTCTTTGCCTGAAGGTTCCACTGCTATGGGCCTTCCAGTTGCCACTGGTGCATACGTCTACACTTTGATCTTTGTGAGTGACTTGTGCTAAGCAAACAGTTTGTGGAGTAGTTTTGATTAAAATTTCGTTAGCTTTAGGGCATATTCTTTAAGCAGGAGGTTTACTTGGGAATTTATTTTGCAGGTAACTGTTCCATCTATGGCCTCTGTCTACAATGAATATGCTCTGAAGAGCCAGTATGACACGAGCATCTACCTTCAGGTGATATATTAAATGACTGAGTTTAATTTTATTTTATGCAAATTCGGGAATGATTTGAGAATTGTGTTCTGCTATAATATTTTGTAAATAATTACCTTAGCCTCTGTGCTTGTAATGCCTTATAATCAAAGGGGTAAAACATAGGTACTAATCCCAGAATGTCTCTTGGAAAAGTTACCTTGTAGACCCCTTTTTTTTGTTATTTAAATAGTTTTACCAACTTCGCTGTAATTCTTCCTTTGGCTTGCAGAACTTATTTTTATATGGGTATGGTGCAATATTCAACTTTCTGGGAATAATAGTAACTGCCCTTTTCAAAGGTATGGACCAAGATCTCTCTATCATTTGATCATGCTAGCAAGTTTGAATTGACAACAAATAACTTTATTTTATTTCAATTTGAAGAGAACAAATTCTCTGATTTTGCATAGTTAATTTTTTCTTCAATATTTGAGAAAGAATTGGTCAGGTTGGAGAGTGTTGGGGCGAACTCTTTTTTTGTAATGTAAAACACATTATATAGATGCTTGACACACAAAGTAGTCAATAATGTTGCTGCATTCATGATATGGGATGTTTTAGTCGAACTTTCTGTCAAGGCACTTAAATTTTGGTTTTTAATGTTTCAGGTCCTGATAGCCTTGATATCCTACAAGGACATTCTAAAGCTACCATGCTTTTAATATTTAATAATGCAGCACAAGGAATTTTGTCCTCTTTCTTCCTCAAATATGGAGGTAACATTTATTGATCAATTATTGTGTCAGCTTTTTTTCATCAAGCATTTAGGTTCAAGTATAAAGTTGTGCTGTGCATGGAAAAGTTAAGATCCTGCTTATTTGTACTCTTGTAAACCGTGGCATTACATTTCTCTTTCCCTTGTGAATTTATATGTGCTGTCATTTGATGCATCCAGATGCAATCTTAAAGAAGTACTCTTCGACAGTTGCGACAATCTTTACAGGAATAGCATCTGCTGCCCTGTTTGGTCATACTTTGACTGTGAACTTTTTGTTAGGAATCTCTATTGTCTTCATCTCAATGCACCAGGTAATTTAACGAGTAAATTTTCTTGTTTAAAAAAAAATTACTGATGAAATTCTCACTCAATTACCTTGGCTTTAGTTCTTTTCACCCCTTTCAAAAGTCAAAGATGAACAACAAAATGAGATGCTCGAGTTGAGAGATGTTCAAGAGAACCACAGGTATTTGCTCTCTTGACTACAGTGATCTGATTGTATTGTTGTAAATAAAAGCTTTTATTGTTGCTGTAACCAGAATATGCCAAAAGCTACCTGATTTTGTGATTTTAGCCGCAGATCAAATTTTTGATAAAATACTGGAAAAATTGGGAAAGATAATACCAGTTGATTGTGCTTACAAATTTATTACTTCCTTTTCAGGTCAAAAGATTCCTTTATAAACATGGCAGCTGGAGCTAATGAAGAGGTGCGGATTTGTCAGCTGCCCTTTTTTACTTTGTTAATAAAGAGGTTTTCGTTATTGTATGACTCATATCATGTCTCCTCCTTGATTTGCCCTCTGTTCAGGCTTCTCACCACATAGGATCTGATGAGAGACAGCCACTTCTTCCCACCTAAAGTTCATGGAGTATGTTGTCTTCATTATTTTGTTGATTGCGTCTGTCAGGTACTCGGTTGAATTTCCTGGAGTATGTTGTCTTCATTATTTTGTTGATTGTGTCTTTCAGTTTAATTTCATGTCTAATCATCTCTATACATATACATATGCCAAAGTGAATTAATTACTTTGGTGTACATGTATATGTGTGTGGTCCTTAAGGGGCGTGACTTGGTGGTGTAGGGCTCAGAATCCTGAGTTCGAATCCAGGGAGTGCGTTTCTTGTAAGGGCCTGGGACAGTCGGAGGTTTTACCTGCTCCGCTTAAGCTCGGAATGAGTGGTTTGGCGGCGGGGTTTCTAACGATTCCAAAAAATATATATATATATACATGTGTGTGTGACTGTGTGTATATAGTGACTTTCCAATGAGGAACCCTTATTTTATTAAATTAAGGACTAAACTAGAAAATAAAAATAATACAGATTTCAATGCAATATTATTTACCTTTTAATGTATTGAAATCTCTGTTTTTTTTTTGGGTCCATTTGCTTATTTCTTAACTTAATATAATTATAATATATATAGAACGGTTGTTCTTGGTTTCTATACGGCTGTTTTCTCTTTGAAAATCACTATTCATGAGTGGCTGAATATTTGTTACTATCTGCTTTAGATCTACAGGACTACAGCTATAAAACTCATGAAAGTATAAGCAAGTGAATTGTTTGCTGAAATTTTTTTGGCTTGTAAAACTTTGAAAACATATTTGTTTTCTCCTGCTTAATTGTTTTTTTTTTTTTAAAATTTTTTTTGACCTTTTCCTACATTCATAGGCTTTATTCAAATTTTGATTGCAGCAAATTTGTTCAGAAGCATTCTTTTGGCCGGAAATACTAGATGGTACAGGAGATAATTCAACTGTGTGAGTCACTGGGGAATAATAATTTTAGAAATATATATTCTTTTTATGCATTTTCAAGATCATTTACTTGCATCTTCCTGGGATCAGACGCCGAAGAGCTCATCCGCAGAAGGTTTAGATAGAGCACAGAGACTCGAAGGACTTGATGCCCAGTTATCTGAATCTCTGCCTTCCCCTAACACATACCATTACAGATACTGTGTTAGTACATGTATTTGTATTTTTTTTATAGCAGGAACATATATATTTTTTTTCCAATATTCAATTTTTATAGTAAGAACTGGATTATTTGGTACTTGGAATGTAAGTTGATAAGTTAACTGTTTCAATTCTTATTTGTTTTTGAAATTATTTTTCCCCCAATATTCATTTTTATAGCAAGGACTGGATTATTTGGTACTTGGAATGTAAGTTGATAAGTTAATTGTTTCAGTTCTTATTTGTAGAACCCTGTGTGAGTGGTAACTTATAGTTTAATGGTACCACGTATGCATGCTCAATCCATATATGGCCTATAGTGTTTGGGTTCGAGTCGTCCCCAAGGGACGTGGTTTGGTGGTGTAGAGTTCAGGATCTCACATTAGGTCATGGGTTCGAATTCAGAGAGTGCGTTTTTTGTAAGAGCCTGGGACAGCCGAGGGTTTTACCTGTTCCGCTTAAGCCCGAAAGAAGTGGTTTGGCGGTGAGATTTCCAACGATTTCAAAAAAAAAAATATTTGGGTTCGAGTCGCACTTATTGTGGGAAGGCCTCCTACGTTGAACTTGGAACAAGACTATGATTAATTATATAAACCGCCCAACGAGTTCATATCATTAATCTCTATGATTAAATTTCTAATGTCAGCTTCCAAGAATTTGGATCCAATGATAGATTTTTTTTGATTGAGTTTTATATAATCTTCTGTCATGTCACATGTGTACATGTATAATAATGGACGATTAATATTCGATTACTTATAAATTCTTATCTAAACTTCCATATGGTTGAATGCATTAGTAATGTTGCAAACAAATGGTAGTGATTTGAATCTTTTTTTTGGGGGTTGTGTTAAAAGTGTATATTGGCACTCTATCAATCTCATTTATTTCTGCCCAAATATTTGTTGATTCACATAATTATTCAAGAATCAACTGCAAAATGCTCCCTTTTTCTCTTGTTTCATTTGAATTTCCTTTAAAGATAAGGCACTGTAATTCAAGAACAAGACGACACAGAAAATTGTGGATGCTTGTCAAAGCAGCTAAAAGTCTTTACTAAGAAACTCAAGATTATAACCTTGGTTAGTTTACAATTAACAACAAACTCGGACTTCTCTTCGCTCTTCCTCTTGTGGCTTCCTGGAGGTGAATCAGAGAGAAACCGGCCCTCGGTGGGAGGAGGGTAAGAGTGTCATTCCATACAAAGTTCTACATATCAAGGTTCTGGGCCCCCAAGGGGTGTGGCTTGGTGGTGAAGGGTCCAGAATCTCACCTTGAGGTTCTGGGTTCGAATCCAGGGGGTGCAACTTCTTGTAAGAGCCTGGGGCAGCCGGGGGTTTTACCTGCGCCGCGGCCCAGAATGGGTGGTTTGGTGGCGGGGTTTCCAACGATTTCAAAAACAATAAAAAATAAAAAAAATAAAAAAAAATATCAAGGTTCCGGTTTCGCTTGATTTTTCAGCCTGCTAGATCTTCTTACTGCTAGATTCTGCAATCTAGTCATACTTCTTGTAGCAACACCTCTACTTGGCGTTATGATATCGGGAGTACCCATCGTAAATTCCTTTGTTCTTTTGAAAGCTTTGCGCTTCTGGTCAGCCGTAGCGTTATTGTGATTACTCGCAGTTTCATGTTGAACAGAACTGCAACTGAATTGTCTCAGTACATTGAATATTTCCCTCTGCAGAGCACCACAATTTTCGGAATGTCCCCGAGGGGAAGTCAAAAGATCACGCAATCTAGTCACAGGAATAGCATCCAAAGAGACTGGCTGCAAAGTGTTTGCGTCGCAGTCTGAAGACATAGTGGCCTCAGCAAAACAAGAAACTCCAGATGAAATACCGCTGTTATTACAATCTTGACAGGCATACTCTTCCCAGTAATAAGGAAATCCATGCAGGAAATGATTGCAAACCTGTTACATTACATTTTAGATAATACCTTAAAAAGTGCAATAAATCATTAACATTCGTTAAGAGGAAACGGAGCTAGTTACAATAGTACCAACTTCACCGTCATAGAAAATGGGACAATACATTTGAACGGCATCCTTGATAGGGTGGAAATCGTGGTATTGCGTTATTTCTTTTGTTAATTTTGCAAAACCAACATAAATTACGGAAGGAAATTGATAATGAATCTAAGGTGAAGCAAAGCAAAAATGGTTTATGTACCTCCAAAGGAAACCATTTTGGAGTGTACGAGACCTATTTATGAAGCCATTGATTGTAAAAGTGATTCCATCAGCTGTCTCAAGAGTGGTGGTATCATGTCTCTTCGCAATAGGTGCAGAACAAAAGGCTCTCACTTCTAAGCTCCTACGATATAAAACCAACAAGAAACAAATTACGTATACTGAGTAATTGAATTTAAAAGAAGCTGTAAATAAGCAGATTCAAGCTAAATAGAAAACCAACTAACAACCATCTTCAAAGAAGATGCTATCTAATACAGCAGTAAGAACAGCGTAAAATATAGGCTAATTTTACTAGAAATAATACAACAATCCAAAACATCAATTCTGTGTCTAAGATAAAGTACCATAAAAGAAAAGATCTTTCATGCCGGTTATCAGAACTTTATGATTGGATTAAAGGAGCTTATGTGATAAAACTGCTACATAATGAATTATGATTTTTTGCCGGGAAAAAATCTTCTATGGTTAGTATGTACGCGGTCGCAAACCATGCTGTCAAAGGCGGTTGGCGTTTTAGTAGTTCAACCCGCCAAAGCACTGACTAAGCATGTCAAAGGTGGATTGACCAGTCAATCATGCAGAATTTTGTCCAACATATAAAGAGTCATAACTTAAAATACCTAAGCACCGCCTATAGTCGTCTAAGCAGCCGTTTGAAAAACCCGCGCCTTTAACAGCATTGGTAGCAAATTCAAAATGAAGTTAGTCTAAATTTCTTACATATCCATTCAGTTTACATGGAACAACCACGTATACTCGAAGTACAGTTTTAAATTATCGAAATACTAATTCCTTAAAAAGCAAAAAAAAAAAAGTAACCAAATAACCTTAAGTACCTAAAGGTTTAATTAAATAAAATTAATCCAAAGAAGCTAAGAAGGGTGGGGGGAAAAATGCTAGTCAAATTTATAAATCAAAGATACAATCAGAAGAAATTCGAACATCAAATTTGAAAAATTTCCCCAATGCCCTAATGGCTTAAAGTTGCTTATGTAAATAAAATCAATTTCCACAAATAATCTAATAATTATACTTAAAAAAAAAAAGAAAAAAAGAAGAAAAATACTTACTGTGTCTGTGTAGAACCAACCCCAGCAACAGCTAAACATTTTCCCTCAGCCCTAACCAGCCACCAATCAAACAACGTAACCTGTACAAATAAATAAATAAATAAATAAATCATATGCACATAACCAACAATATACGTATTTAAAGAAATTAAAATTAACAAAACAATTCTGAAGAAATATTCAAGCGAGCTTACAGATTTGAATGATCGGGACGAGAGTTTGGTGAATTGGGTTTTCTGGGTTCGATTTTTTGGCTCCATTTCAGCTGGAAAAATTGCTTCTTTTGAATTTCTACTCGCTGAACTTCGTCGTTTTACTCATGCCATTTACCATTTTTGACAAATTTTAGTCCGGTCCGGTCCGGCCTGGTGAAGGATAGGACCGGGTTTTGTTTGGGACCAAAAAATCACGGTCTAAATATAAATATTAATTGTTTGTTACAGATTTATACATGTTGTAATTTGTGATGATTCCAACTACTTAATCTCTATCATGTAATTTATTATTATTTTATTATTTTATAACTTATTCCTATCACAATTCCTCCCTATAAAAATAGAGGAACCCCCTCAAAATCATTCATTAAGAATTAATAAAAAAATTTCGCAGCTTTATAAAGTACTCTCTTCTCTTTTTCGCTCTTATTTTATTTCACTTTTTTCCTCACGTATACTTCATAAGCAATACTGGATTAAGGCATGATCACGCAAAGCCTGAAACCTTTGTTTGTCTCTCTTGTAAATTTGCCTGAAGCAACTCATTCTTTGTTGGCTTCATTCTTTGTAAGCCATCAGCCTTTGTTCATTATGCGCAATTCATAACGAGAGCCATGAGCCACTGTTGATCATTTGCAATTCATGATGCGGCCTGAAGCCAAATTAATTGATAATTATTTATTATTTCAATCAAGGTCTGAAGTCAAATTTATTAAAACGAAATCTGAATGATTTGAAAATAATCAATCAAGGCCTGAAGCCAAATTTATTAAAACGAAAGCTGAATGATTTGAAAATAATCAATCAAGGCCTGAAGCCTTTGCATGATCAGTCATCGCATACAACTCTAGTACTGTGAACAATTGACATGAGGCCTCATGCCTAATTTACATAAGGAACAATTGACATGAGGCCTCAAAATCATTGACACGAGGCCTCACAATCATTGTGTCAATTGAATTTTTTTTATCGATGAATGATCTTGAATAAAGGCCTTAAGCCACTGGCTCGTCCATAAAACTTGAAGTTTTGGATTTCAATCTTAAAATTAGAACCCGTAGTTCTGATTCAAAATCTGAAGTTCTGAATCTCAATATTAGAACCTGTAGTTATGAATTCAGAACCTGAAGTTCTGAATCTCAATATTAGAACATGTAGTTCTGATTCAGAACCTGAAGTTCTGAGTCTCAATATTAAAATTAGAACCCGTAATTCTAATTCACAACCTGAAGTTATGAATCTCAGTATTAAAATTAGAACCCGTAGTTCTAATTCAGAACCTGAAGTTCTAAATCTTAATCTTAAAATTATAACTCGTAGTTATATTTCACTATGTTATTCTTTTATTTATTATTAGTTTAACAAATTAATTGTTTTTATGAGTATGCTCTGTGGTTGCCATTAATTTGGATCCTCCACATCAGAAAATAAAAAGGTGGATTTCTTTTTATTTTTATTTTTAAATTTTATAGTTTATTTTAATTTCTTTCATAAATATGATTAACTATAATAGAAAATTAGAACCTGGAGTTCTAAACTCATTAATTAATTATTAGATTAGAATATGCAATTCTAGATCTATAAAATAATTATAGAACCCGAAGTTCTATAATTACACTACAATTAAACAACTTGAAGTTCTAATCTCAATTAATCGGACTTTAGATTAAAACTTGCAGTTTTAAATCTTTCACGTAACCTGAAGTTCCGAATCTATAATATCATATTTATGAACTTGAAGTTCTAAATATTAATGTTATCAATCAGAAATTGCAGTTCTGAAATATAATTCCCTTTTAGAACCTAATGTTCTAAATAATAATGTAAGAATGGAACTTGAAGTTCTAGGTCAACGAATTATTTTTCAAGAGAACCTGAAATTCCAAATATATATGTGTAATTTTTGGTTTATACATATTTATGTGATGTCGTTAATTTTTATTATTTGTATATTTATTCTTTTGAATTATATTATATATTTATGTGACATGAATTTTACTTTACAAGGGTATGGATCATACAAATAAATTATCTGTTCTGAAAAATAAATGTGGGGATGTATGCTTGGCTGATAGTGCAACCACACACATTATCCTTCGAGATAGAAAATACTTATTGGACATAAAATTACGTGAAGGAAAGGTAAACACTATATCTGGGCCTGTAGACCTAATTGAAGGCTATGGAAGAGTGTTGAGATATTATGATATGTTTTAGGAAAGTAGTTGCTATTGTTTAGGATTGTTTCCTAAACTTAGAGTTTTACCTTAATTAGGATTTCCTATTTCCCTATTAGATGCAAATTTCCTATATTCATTATCATTGTTAATTACTATAGGATTCCTTTTCTATTTTGGTTTTCTATGTAGCCTATATAAAGGCTCCTACCATTATAAACTGCATCAGAGGGAATTCAAGACTTTCTTTCATTATCTAACATGGTATCAGAGACTAACATACACACACAATAAAACAATGGCCGACAACGATGAACAACCACCATCGCCGCCACCTAAAAGGGAGATGAATTCACATTTTTTTCTCAGCACATGAGACCGACTAAGCGACTTCATCACTCATGTTAGTTCCATTTTTATTGGCATGTGTCCGTGACAAAACAAGTTCAATTGAGTTGTAATATTTCATGAAGATATTTGTGCAATTGGACTGGTTTCTGGCTGCTGTGCATCAGACACACGTTCGTGGTGCGTTCGTTGCAGTGTTCGAACGTGTGGCTTTAGTGGCGCGTTCTTTATTGGGTTCGAACAGAAGCATTTCAGAGAGCAAACGTTCGAGTCACGTTCTTGGTAGGTTCGAACGAGATCATTCCAGAGAGCATCCGTTCGTTCGATTGGCGTTCGAATGAGTCTTCACAGAAAGGGCGCGTTCATGTTGCGTTTGAGTAACCGTTCGAACGCGACTGCGATCTGAACGTGTTTTGGCCGACAAAACCCTAGCTTTTCACCCTAGCTATAAATATAACCCTTAGCCGCCATTCTCTGTAGTTGAGACACTTTTCCCTTGAGCCAAATCTCTCAAAAGATTTCAACTCTCTTTGATTTCACCTTGAAAACTCTTTGAATCTACTGTCTTCTTTGTTAATGGTGAAATCCATTCTTTGTTAAACCTTCAACACAACCTAACCCAAAATCCCTAATCCTTTAGAGTTCTTTAGGAGAAGTTTTGGTAGTCGGAGTTCCGGCGTCAAAGGTGATACAATCTACTTAGAGACTTCAGAGGTTCTGAAGAAAACCGTGGGTCGCGGGTTTGAGGAGTTGCCTTGAGTTCTTGCAGTATAGAGGTACTTGAGTCGGTGGAGTTGCCACCATAGGTCTTGACCATCGCTGTAAGTTTTTCTCGATATAGTGGATTGGGCTGGTAGCCGATATACTCGGAGTGGTTTTTTACTCGCAAGAGTTTTCCACTTCGTCACCAAAATTACTTGTGTTGATTTTGTGTGGTTTGATTATATTTGCTGTTTTAATTTTTGTTATTGTTTTTACATTTGCAGCATATTATTTTAGTTGGTTGATTTAGAAATTGCATGTTTTTATTCCATAGTAGCAGTAATTATGACTTAACATGTTTATTGCTTGTAATTCTGCATAGGGTCAGAACCTAGGATAACCCCGGATTTTCAATTGGTATCAGAGCTTGAACTCGATCCTTGACCCATTAGCTATGGAGCGTAGTCAACCCTTGAATTGTCCGCCATTTTTTAATGGCACTGAATATTTACATTGGAAGGTTCGCATGAAAGCGTTCGTTAAGTCCTTAGATGAGAGAGTCTGGATGACTGTTGAACAATGGTGGAAACCTCCCGTTGTTGTTGTTGATGGGGTCTCTTCCCCTAAAGATAAAATGACCTGGACCAATGACGAATTTGATGCTAGCAATAGGAACAACAAGACTGTTAATGCCATACATGGTGCTGTTTGTTCTGCTGAGTTTAGAAGAATCTCAATGTGTGAGATAGCCAAGGATTTTGGGACATCCTGTAGACTGTGTATGAGGGCACATTGTCTGTTAAAAATAATAGACTTCAGGATCTTGCTACTAGGTTTGAGGTCGCTAGAATGAAGGATGATGAGACATTTGATCAATTTTATGCTGAGATTAATGATATCGTTAACTCAAGCTTTAACCTAGGTGAGACTATTCCTACCAGTATGATAGTTAGGAAAATTCTTAGATCCCTGCCTAAAAAATTCCTACCCAAGATCACCGCCATCGAGGAAAGTAATGACCTTGATCAGCTTAATTTAGAAGACCTTGTAGGAAAACTGCAGGTTTATGAGCATAAACTTCTTGGGCATCTAAAGCCCAAAAATATAGCGATGAAGATCGCGAAGGAAGTTGTTCATGGTTCGTCTAGTGATGAGGATACCCTCACGGACCGTGATTTGGCCTTGTTTGCTAAAAAGTTTAAGAAATTTCTTAAGCTTAAAAAGAGTGGTCATAGCTATAATAGGGATAGGGAGAATGAGCCTAGAGAGAATAGGCATAGCATGAGTGAGTCTGGAGAGGATAGGGATAGTAGATCCTGTGGTGCTCAATGCTATGAATGTGAAGGATATGGGCACGTTAGATCTGAGTGTCTTACATACCTTAGGGCTAAAGGCAAGAAATCCATGGCAGCATCACTTAGTGATTCTGAAGGTGATGACTCTCCTAAAGGCAATTATATTGCTTTTACTGCTAGTGTGACCGATAAGAGAGAGATTGTTGTTAATGATGCTGATTCAGAAGTCTCTTTTGATGAGTCTGTAGATGAGGAAAGTCTTCAGGTAGCTTATGCTGAATTGTTTAATGAGAGTTTAGCTATTAAGAAGACTAATTTAGAGGTCAATAAAAGGCTGAAAATTGTAGAGCTAGAAAAGAATGAAGCTCAAGTTAAATTTGAGCAAAGCCTTTTGATGGTTGATGAACTAGAGGAGATGAATAGAGGCCTAGCTGATAGGGTCCAAATTTTAGAGACTGAGCTTGAAGATGCTAGAACTCAGTTGTCTGTATTTTCTAGTGGAAATAAAAAGGTGGACCGGATGTTTGGTATTAGTTCTGAGCCTAACTGTAATAAGGCTTTTTCTTCCAAAGCTGTGCCTGTAGCAGCTAAATGTGACTTAGGTAAGAAACCTATTGTGTGTAGTCATGTTTCCCCTCCTGTTGTTCCTCGTCCTGTTTCCCAACCTCAATCTAGAGGTGTTGTGGGCAAGTCTCGCTCTCATCCGAGGTTTGTACGTGTTTGCCATCATTGTGGCAAGGCAGGACCCATTAAGCGTAAGTGCTACATGTTGCACAAACATAAGAGAAGGCCTAAGAGTGTGTCTCCTAGATTTCATTCGTCAAATCTAATGTCTCAAGTTTCTGCACTAACCAAACAAGCTCAATTCTTGAGTGAGAAACTTGCTTTGTTGTCTGGGAACACTCATGTGGAAGAGGTTCCTAGAAAGGTTTGGGTGAGGAAGCAAGATGACTTCCTAATTACTTCTGTATGCCTTGATCTTGATAGGCATGGTGAGAGTGCACTTCGGTGTAACTCCTATTAGAAGTTGCATTTTTATTTTCCCATTGTATGTGTGTGTGCGTGTGTTTTATGTTTTTGCACGTTTAGTTTATTTTCACTGCATATGGGTGTGTGTGTGTCTTTTTTTTTTGTTATATGTCCTTTGGTATATAGGATGAAAATCCGGACATAAATTTCATAGCTGGTTCCAAATAGACAGTAGTATGATCTGCACTCGGGATACAACTCCACGTACCATTGAATGTTTTTACAAGCCTGTTTGTGTCTTTATTTTTATTTGTTAAAATCTGAAAAATTTAAAAAAAAATAGAAAATGAAAAAGATAAAAAAAAATTTACGGCTTGTTAGAGCATGAAAAGCTTATGCATGTGATCCTGGTATGTATGATATATGATTATGCATGTATGATATGCTTTTATTTTTCTTGATGCTCTATATACATGAGTGTGCGTGATAAAAACCTTTGGTATATTTTGTGCTTGCAATTCACATACACGATTTTCCTTTATCAAGGCTTGGTCGCATGTATGAGTTTTTGGACTGGCAATATAATTTCTACCATACTTTGTTTACTAAATAGTGTGACCTTTGACTAGATGACCTTGCTATCCCCTTGTAAAAGAAAAAAGAAACAGACAAAAAAAAATTATTGTTAAATGAGACTCAAGTGCAAAAGAGCCAATGTGGCCAAATTCAAAAGATAAGGGCAAAAACCCTACACTCGAAAGAGTTATTAAATATGATCTCATGATATTTATAGGGTAAATAATATAGCATGCAACCAATGTTGTTTATTTTCAGGTCCTAGTGGTGCTAGGTTTGAACACCTATTTTGTGGACTTGGTTTGTTTAGAGATGAATTTCTTTGGCTGTGTCCAGCTTATAAAATAAGGTCTTAAGCCTTGATTCGTTGTGCACTTTATTTTCCACGCAAGTGCTTTATATGCTTTGGTGTTTATGTCATATGCATAAATGTTGTATTTAGCCACTTTTAAAATGATGCATATTGTTTCATGTCATAAACAACTAAATACTGACTGGGTATCATTGTATCAGCTTGAAATGCTGTATCAGTCAGTTTTTGACAGGATTTTTATTTATCTCAGTATGTGCATGTGTGTGCTTCATGTTATTGCATACCAATTTTTTTATTTACTGTGCACCTTCTGAGTTTTTAGTTTGCTTCCCGTGTTTTATTTTACTAAATGTATGTGCCTGTTAGCGAGGGAGAGTAATCCTGTCTGTTTATGCTCTTGCATGTGCTGTCTCTTGTTCTCCCGTTATTTTTTCATGTTTCCTTTACCATTTGTCATTTCGTGACAAAAAGGGGGAGAGTAATATATTAAGGGGGATAGCCTTAATCTATTGGAGGGAGCCGTAGAATATCCTTTAGATATCTTCGTTTTAAGGGGAGTTAAGATTAAGGGGGAGAGAGTTTTCTACTTGTACATGCATAAGAGTTTTACATTCTTTATGTTTTACTTGATTATCCCAATGCTTTTCACGGTATATTATTGTTTGTGGATATTTCAGGTAGCAGATATATTGCTGTGGTGGCATTATTTTCAAGACTACTTTGTTAGGTGTTAGATCGAGTCTATTTGTAATAAGTCACTGGTTTCATGGTTGATAGTTGACTATTTTGCTTTTTGGGTCTATTACCGTAGTCTTTGTATTAGGTAGTGTTTTGTCACGAAATGCCAAATGAGGAGATTGTTAGTTCCATTTTTATTGGCATGTGTCCCTGACAAAACATGTTCAATTGAGTTGTAATATTTCATGAAGATATTTGTGCAATTGGACTGGTTTCTGGCTGCTGTGCATCAGACACGCGTTCGTCGTGCGTTCGTTGCAGTGTTTGAACGTGTGGCGTTAGTGGCGTGTTCTTTATTAGGTTCGAACGGGAGCATTTCAGAGAGCAAACGTTCGAGTCACGTTCTTTGTGGGTTCGAACGGGATCATTCCAGAGAGCATCCGTTCGTTGTGCGTTCGATTGGCGTTCGAACAAGTCTTCACAGAAAGGGCGCGTTCGTGTTGCGCTTGAGTAACCGTTCAAACGTGACTGCGATCTGAATGTATTTTTGGCCTGCAAAACCCTAGCTTTTCACCCTACTTATAAATATAACCCTTAGCCGCTATTCTCTGTGGTTGAAACACTTTTCCCTTGAGCCAAATCTCTCAAAAGATTTCAACTCTCTTTGATTTCACCTTGAAGATTCTTTGAATCTCCTGTCTTCTTTGTTAATGGTGAAATCCATTCTTTGTTAAACCATCAACACAACCTAACCCAAAATCCCTAATCCTTTAGAGTTCTTTAGGAGGAGTTTTGGTAGTCGGAGTTCCGGCATCAGAGGTGATACAATCTACTCAGAGACTTCAGAGGTTCTGAAGAAAACCGTGGGTCGCGGGTTTGAGGAGTTGCCTTGAGTTCTTGCAGTATAGAGGTACTTGAGTCGGTGGAGTTGCCACCATAGGTCTTGACCATCGCTGTAAGTTTTTCTCGATATAGTGGATTGGGCTGGTAGCCGATATACCCGAAGTGGTTTTTTACTCGCAAGAGTTTTCCACTTCGTCACCAAAATTACTTGTGTTGATTTTGTGTGGTTTGATTATATTTGCTGCTTTAATTATTGTTATTATTTTTACATTTGCAACATATTATTTTAGTTGGTTGATTTAGAAATTGCCTGTTTCTATTCCATAGTAGCAGTAATTATGACTTGTCATGTTTATTGCTTGTAATTCCTCATAGGGTCAGAACCTAGGATAACCCCGAATTTTCAACTCCCACTCGCTTACACAGAGAGAATTACGATGATTGGGCTTCAGATATTCAGTTGGCATTGGAGGCACGCCACAAGTTCGAATTTTTGGAAGGCACTATCACCGGACCGCAACCTCCATATACCCAATCTGATTGGAACATCGTCAATGTAATGTTGGTTTCTTGGATTACAAACACAATCGATTCCGAGGTAAAGAGTACCCTATCTAAATTTTGTGATGCGAAACACTTATGGGAGCATCTTAAGCAACGATATGTTATGGTTAATGGCCCAAGAATTCAACAGTTAAAGACTTTAATTGCTAAGTGTGAGCAACCAAAATCTATGTCTGTTACAACTTACTATGGCAAATTGAATGTATTATGGGAGGAATTATTTAAGCATGAACCGCTAATTTCTTGCAATTGTTGTTCGTCTTGTACTGCCGCATCATTGCACCAAGCAAGACGTGAACAAGGAAAATTACATGACTTCTTGATGGGACTTAACACTGATTTGTACGCTCAATTACGAACCAATATCATTTCTCAAGATCTCTTGCCTTCGCTTGATCGAGCGTACAAACTGGTGATACAAGATGAGCGTGTGCGGCTCGCCAAGACAGTCTCAGAAGACAAGCCAGTAAAGGTCCTTGGCTTTACTGTCCGTACAGGCGCTGGAAGAGGACGAGGAAAAATAGAGAGGCCCGTGTGTAGCCACTGCAAGAAGACGGGGCATGAGTCTTCATCTTGTTGGTCCCTCGTTGTTTGTCCTCACTGTCACAAGCATAGCCATGACAAAAATAATTGCTATGAAATAGTGGGATATCCCGAGGGGTGGTCGGATCAAAACAAGGCTGATGGGGGTGCTGTCCGTAGTCGTCAGCAGGCTGGTCGTGGGCATGGTTCATCTCGTGCTAACGCGGCAAGTAGTACAGTTGGAGCATCTTCTACTAAAAGTTCTACCGATCCACTCTTCACACCCGAATAATGGAAATCTCTTGCGGGCTTATTGGTAATGGTCAAGTTCCAGATGACAGGTTGAATGGTGAGTTTGACAAGAAGTCATGGATCATTGACACCGGGGCAACTCATCACGTGACCAGTGATTTGACTTAGTTATTTGATACTATGGCGTTGTTTGCGTGTCTGGTTGGACTTTCTAATAGTGAATCTGTTGTTGCGAAGATTTCTAATAGTGAATCTGTTGTGGACTTTCACAACCACAAGTGTTTTTGTTTAAGAAGATTTGAAAGACACTTGGGCACTCACAAATAATAAGAAGATTGTGTGAGTTGCAAACCCAAGTTTTCTAAGCTCACTACTAAATGTATGAATGAGTAGTGTGTGTGAGCTTGTATGAGTGTTTAAGTAAAAGAAGGTTTAAGATACTTTTGAATTTGCCTTGGTAGAATATGTATGAAGGTTTTCTAAGTCTCTAACCAAGCACAAATGAGTTGGGGGTTCTATTTATAATGAAATGCAAAACATTCCCCAACTTACAGCTAGACCGGTTTGGAAACTGGTATGGAGACCGGTATGCAGGTCTGGGTTTCCAACGGATACTAACGGCTATATGACCGTTGGGCAAGTATACGTTAGACTGGTATGGAAACCGGTATGAAGACCGGTATGGTCCGTGCCGGTTCTAGTATTTGTGCACAATGAAGAGCTAGACCGGAAATGTCACCGGTATGAAGATCGGTTTAGGTCATGCCGGTTCCAGTAAGGGAACTAGCCGTTGGGATCACTGGTATGGTGACCGGTAAGGTCCATGCCGGTTCCAGTGAGCATGCATAACAGAGCATCTCACCGGTATGGATACCGGTAAGGGACCGGTATGCCGGCCTCAGACAAAAATGCAGAGTAATGAAGGTTTTAATGCATTTTGTCATGATCCTAATGCATCTAAGTGAATGTGCATGATCCCTATGATCTTAGGCACTTGAATATTACAATTCACATTACAAATTAAATCATAAGCTAAGACTTCGCAATATATCTTCATTTTGCCGCAAGTCTTCATATTCTCGCTCTTCACCCCATATGCTTCGACACTTTTTGTATTGCTTCGTGTTTTTACGTCGAAGTCTTCTTTTACGTTGACGTCATCAAAATCCATTTATGCGACCAAGTCTCCAACGATCTTCCCCTTTTTGATGATGACAACCCATTAAAACTTGTTAATACTTGTGAGCTTGTTGGAGTCCAAATTTGACAATTTTGCTCCCCCTCAATGTGTGATTGTCTTCAAAATAGCTCTATCAAAACTTGACAAACACATTAATACTATTACTCCCCCTTAAACCAAGGGTGAGGGTAAAACAAGTTTTAATCTCATTTCTAATGATTTCTCCCCCTTTTGACATAATCAAAAAGTGGAGAAGAAAAAATTAAAATCAAATGAGATACCATTTAAATATGTGCATTAAATAATGATACAAAATTTTTAAAGATATGCACATTTGGCATTTCCCCCTTTTTGGCATAAGATTTAAAAATAATGTATAATGCAATTTTCAAAGTTAGATTCCAAAGAATACCATTTGAAATATAATATCATCGTAAGCATGATTTCTCCCAAATTTGATATCAAATAAAATAAATCAATACATTTCATGATATCAATTAAAGTCAATGAAGATATTCAAAAGGCTCAAAAAAAATAATAAGCACATCAAGATATATTTTATTATTAGTAAATAATATTTATATTGATAAATGAATTTTATTGCATGTATGTGTTGGAATAATTTGCACAAATAAGAAAGATATTACCATTCACCAGGATTATAAAATTGAAGTTGGCTTGAGTCGGGGACTAGGTCGCTCTCTTTAAGAGGTTTCGCGGCTCTGTGTCACACTCGTCCCCTTAGGTAGGGTAGGGGCGGAACAGAGACTGGAAACAGACGAAGTTTCCCCTGTAATATGGACTAATCCTCCAAATACAAAAGAAAAATCTAAACTGAAAATATTATCATAAAAATAGGATCTCCATGATCCAACTCAAAGAAATATCCATGCTAAAATATAAATGTTCTCAGTATCAAATAAAGGCTCAGTGCATATATCCAAATAACAAATTCTCTCAAGAATGACATATCTATAACTAAAATCTCAAAACATAACAAAAACACTCTACTGTTGGCACAACCTTTCTCTACTGGCAGGAAAAGATGATGAAACAGCAGATGGAAAAATGAATAATCTGCTAATCTGCTAATTGCTAAACCTGTAAGATTAAATGAATGGGTAAGCTCACGCTTAATGCAATGGATCAAAGCTTAGTGCCGTGGATAAACAAGTAACAAAGCGAATCGAATAAGTCTTTCATGATATAAATAAATACATAAGCTGTAAATCGATATTTCAAACATTATTTTAAATCATAAATCTCATTTTTAATAAAACTCATTCTGTTCAAGAATACTCTGTAATAAATAAGTTGTTCATTCATCTATATGTACATTCTCGTGACAATATGGCAAAGCTGGCAACATAGGGCATCCCCACGGCAATAACTGGCATCCGGAGCAAAAAACTGGCAACATGAGACCTCGTCTCACGGCAAATAATCTGGCACATATAAGTACACAGGGTGCATCCTAGCATAAAAATCATTTCTAAAACACATGTTCATATATCTCAAAACATGCAAGTTTCTCATATATCACAAACACATGATTTCAATATAACCAATATTCGATCTATACTTTATAGCAAAATATATACTTTCTAAAAAGCAAAATCATTTAATGCATTACCTTGAAAATTCATTTAAGAAAACATACATACTATATTTTTTTGAAAACATCAATGTTACAGGCTTATCCACGCACCTGGTGAGCTGACTATAGAGAATGAAACTATGCAGCACGACCGTCCCCGCTTACGAAACCACGATCACCGAGATTTCTACGAAAATAAGGAATTTCCCGAGATGAAACCACCGTCAAATTAATCATTTAGTCGAGATCTACATTTTCCCTTAAATACCCAGATTGAATTCGGCTCCGGATCGGATGGATCGGGATCAAAAAGCTCACTTTTCTCTCTTTTTTTCTTTCTTTTTCCCTTTTTCTCTCTCTCTCTAGCGCCTGTTCCCTTTTCCTTTTTTTTTTCAAACGGCTGCTGTCTACTGGAAGTGAAAGAAAGTGCTACAACATGGTTTTTTTTGCTCTTTTTATATAGTTACATGGAAAATAACATTTGCCACCCCTCAACTTGCCTCTAACTTCATTTTTAATTCCAACTTTTACAACCTAACTGAAATTACCTACAAGCAATAGCGACAAAGAATCTCTATACCCAAGAGGGGGGGTGAATTGGATTTTCGCTATAAATGCGGAATTAATAAATCTTCACCGATTTTTAGCTCTTATTACCAAATGGGTACTTAGGTTGATTTTCTCTATTTCAATTAATAACTTATATGGAAGGTTTCTATTCAATATATATTAACACAAATAAACTTGTAATAAGTAAAAGTGTAGGGATAGAGAAATACGACACCACGATTTATAGTGGTTCGAACAAACGTGCCTACGTCCACTCCCCCAAGCCTCGCTTGAAGATTTCCACTAAAATCGAGTTTCTGTGGTTCACCCACAACCAAGAGTTTTCCGCAAAGGCGCACTCCGAACCCTTTACAATTTTGAGTTTTGTTCGTAGGCTCACTCACAAACCTTTACAACTACCCAAATTAATGGGATTTCACAACCACAAGTGTTTTTGTTTAAGAAGATTTGAAAGACACTTGGGCACTCTGTAGGCATTGCATTTTCGCATGTGAAACCCGATGATGAGTCTCATTTGGAGGCACTACCTTTTGAGTCATGAAAGCCGCGGGAAACGGATATCGGAAGGGGGAATTCAGAATAAACAAGCTCACTGTCTTCGTTGGTGCTGCGTTCGTTGCTTCGTTCGAACGGGAAACAGATTGCGGGCGTTCGTGTAGCGTTCGAGGGAGCGTTCGAACGGTGTCGGTAATTCTGGTTTTGCTGCTAGCCTCACACCCAGCCCATTTAGCTCCCCAAAGCCCATAAAACACATCCCAAATTAAATAATTAAATATTAAATTAAATATTAAACATTAAATAAAACATTTAAATCATTTACCAATTAAAATAAACAATTACCAACTTAAAATAAAATCATGCCTAATATAAATGAATCAAATATTATATACTAAAACTAAGAATAAGATTTGCCTAATTAAAATCAATCTTAACCAATTAAAGCCAATCATATATTTGACTTCCTAATTCAATAAGATATCCACCAATTTAAAAGTATTGACTTCCTAATCTAAACCAAATTTGTCCCCCCCTCAATCTTTGACTTTCCTTGCTAAACACTAAATCATATCCTAATTTAATGCACAAATCCCTTCCCTTGTAAACCCTAGCCATTCTCTATATAAACAACCCCTAACCAAGGCCATCCTCTCCTTGACACAACACAATTCACACCCAAGCTCTCTCGAAATTTCTCTAAACTCTCTCTACACACCCAAAACACATCCAAGAGAAAACACTTCATACACACACAAAAAGAAAACAAAGCAACCACCACAAAACCACCCTCTATAGCCGAACCCAAACTCACCCATAGCCGAATTCTAAAACACGCCAAAACAACCTCCTAGATTACCTTAAAACAGTAGCCCAAAATCCTTAAAAAACAGTAACTTAGAAAACTACATAGATAACCTTAAAAATAATCACTTTTAACTGCACTAAGAACCCACACAACTTGGAATAGTTCTTTGAAAACATTGAAACAGGTAGCCCGTGCAGTGAGCAGCAAAACAGGAGCCGAATAGGAGCAGAACGGAGTTCGAACAATAAGCAAAGCAGCGAAGCAGTGAGCTAGGACGTTGAACCAGGGACCAGAAAAGTTGCGGAGCTTTACCCCCCTTTCGATCTTCGTGGAACGTGAGTCCGAGAGACGGCTTAAAAGGTTAGACCTGAGGGTATCTTTCACACTTGTTTTCCTTTTCCGCATTATTTATTAAGTATTTCTTGTATGATTGTAATGTTGAAATGTGTGTTGTGATTTTTGAGTATATAAATATGCATGAATTATGAGATGTAATATGTTGTGGGCATTAGATGAATGAGAGATGTGTCAACTCTCGCGGTATATCGGATGGAAACCCGGACATAAACTTCATAGCCGATTCCGAATGGACGGTAATATGATCTGTACTCGGGCCACAACTCCACGTACCGCTTGAGTAAACGGCACCATCTCTCTTTCGTTGTGTTGCTTTTTGTTTATTTAGTTTTCTCTTGAATTCAATATATTGTTCATCTTTGTATGATTCAACCAAGCGCATGGGCTTAGTGAGTTAGTCCAAAGGTCCTCCATTTGTGAGACAAAGAGCCGAAAAGGCCACCTTCGTGACACTACTTCGCCGCGCCGGTTGATGTATGTTCGGTTGGACGCAAGATACGTTCAATCGAGCATACTTAGTTTGATATTATTATCTTTATTTTCGTATGTATAAGTCAATCGAGCGCATGGGCTTAGTAAGTGTGATGTGAGATCCCCTATGGGGAGGGGCTAAAAGCCCCCTTTTCCACAATGCTTTGCCGCGCCGGTTGACGTGTGTTCAGATTGGATGTGAGATGTGTTCAATCGGGCATACTTAGTTGATATGATTGGTTCTAGTCTTGTATGTGTGACGTGATGCGCATGGGCTTAGCATGTTGGTCTAAAGGTCCTCTCTTTGAGAGATCAAGAGCCCCAAAAGGTCACCTTTACGGCAGTGCTTCGCCGCGCCCCTTTATTTTCTGTTTATTGCATCCTATTTCATGCATCAGGTCCGTTTCCGTTCGAACGCGTTCCCGAACGCAACTCGAACGCGCATAAATTTTGCCTTATCATGCATCAGGTCTCATTTCCGTTCGAACGCGTTTACGAACGCTACTCGAATGTGAGCATTCTGTTTCATTTCCGTTCGAACGCGTTTACGAACGCTACTCGAACGTGAGCATTCTGTTTCATTTCCGTTCGAACGCGTTTACGAACGCTACTCGAACGTGAGCATTCTGTTTCATTTCCGTTCGAACGCGTTTACGAACGCTACACGAACGCGAATACGCTGAACTGAGTCTTTTTCATTAGATTCATGCATAGTTTTTCTAGTAGCTATCTCCACATGTATAAATGCAAATATGTTGATGTATTACAATTCATATGCTTGTGTCATGATAACATTTGAGTATTATTTCTTGCGGTATATCGGATGGAAACCCAGACGTAAATTCCGTAGCCGATTCTGAATGGACGGTAGTGCGGTCTGTACTTGGGCTACAATTCCACGTACCACTTGAAAAGTGCCAATGTGTGCTTGTATGGTTAATATGTGCGCTTGTGTTTTTTTCTGAATGTGATATGCAAGTAAAGTTGTATGCTAGTTGCTATCTTGATATATGTTTAGCATGCAAATTTAAATGTAAGATATATGTGAAATGCGTACATGAGTTTTATTTTACACATGAGAATTTAGAAGCATGATACTATTGGAAATAAGTGTTACTTAAGCTTAGTTAAATTATTACATGAATCCTTTCATTACAAGTGACATAAGTAAGGGACCATTCCGAACCCAACGGTTTGAGGTCTTCCCTTGCGAGGGGTGAGTGCGGCCTTAAATCTTTGTCCCGGTTCACACCGGGTGGCGACTCCATGTTATGTAATCCTTCCCAACTAGGCCGCGAGCCTAGGAACGGCGTCGCTCAGTTTCTGTGTCCTACAGTCTGGCGACTCCACTGGGGATGTGAGAATTGGCCCAGAAATATTGTCTTGTAATGAGTGGATTTATGTTTTAATTGTCCGTGTCTATAGTGGATAAAGTAAGGGTTTAATCAAAGGCATTTTTAGGCTAGGTAATGGTTTGGTGTCTTCCTTCACTCACTACCTTTCTAGAAGGAAAAGCTGTGAGGGCACCTATATGGCCATCTACTCGTAGCCTTTGTGATGGACTAATTTGGAGGACTCGTTGTTTATTCCTGACAACAAGCGATAAGAGCCTAAGAGGCTTGGGTATTTAAGTGAGCCTCGCTCCACCTTCCCTCTGGGGGATCTACAACGGGAAATCCATTTGACAGTCCGTCACACACCATAGCTCATTGGCACGTACCTTAGTGTATAAAAAAGGGTGCGCTCACTTGGTTGCTCGAACCCTTGAGTGGGGAGACCTAGTTGTGGGCCATTCTTCGCCGGTGAGAGCCTTCGTCTATACTCTTACTAACCCACCTATAGACCGGGTTGGCTAAAGTAGCAATTATTTCCTTGAGTATGTGCTTGTGGACCATCCTCATTTGGATGCAGTTGGACTATTGTCAAAAATACGGGCTTGCTGGGCCATTTAAACTGGGGCAAGTTCACACCTTATGACTATTAGGCCAAAAGCTTCTGAAATGTTGATGGGCCACTTTGTAAAAATTATTATGTTTGCATCATCTTGCTTGTGTTTGGGAACATCGTTGTTTGGATCCGTTTGGACCATTTGTCATGAGATATGGGCTTGTTGGGCCATTTAAATTGGGATAAGAACGTATCTTATGACGATTGGGCCAAAAGGCTTCTAAATAACAATGGGCCATTTTATGATTGTGTTCGGAATTTTATCATTTGGATTTAGTTGGGCTCTTTGCCATAAGACATGAACTCGTTAGGCCATTTAAACTGGGACGGGTTCACTCTTATGACAGTTAACCCCAAAGATTCTAAAATGATAGTAGGCCGATTTATTTGAGAATTTTATTTGATTTAATATATGTTATATATTTCTTATGCACATCATGCATACATACATCATGTTAACCCTTGTGTTCTGAAAGCCATCATAGATTCCCGTTGGGTTAGAAAAAAAGGAAGACTCACCAAAATACCGAAAACAGACATGAGTGAATCAGATACTGAGGTATCCCGGATAGATCAGTTGGAAAATGGCTTCGCCAAGATTACTGAACAGTTGCAAGCCTTGACTACTGCCATGACAAATATGGCTGTGCCCCGTGCCGGGGGAGAGTCTGAGAATGTAAGGCGTGAGGAGCCTCCGAATTGGTTAGGGGATGATGTCCCCACTTTTGATGATGACATGGCAGAATATGCAACAGGCAGAGTGATTGGGTCTCAGGCATAATTTCAGAAGCTTCGGGATCAGGTTGAAACAGTTACCCGTAAAATGAGGGGTAAAAATGAAGAATTGTTAGATTATGAGGCAATGACGTTCGGAGAACAGCTGCCAGCTCAGTTTAAAATGCCGGACATGGCCAAGTTTAATGGGAACGGAGACCCGAGGGTCCATCTGCAGCAATATGTCTCAGTCATGAGTTCAATGGGCCTATCACAGCGCCAAGTCCAAAAGATGTTTGGGATGTCACTCGAGGGGGCACCTGTGGTTTGGTATCATAGCCTTGAAAAGAAGGTTAAGGAAGATTGGAAGGAACTAGCCGATGCTTTTCTGAAGCAGTATGTTACAGACTTGGAGATTGACTTGTCACTCCGTGATTTGGAGAACACTAAGCAGAAGCCAGAGGAAAGTTTCAAAGAGTATGTAGACCGCTGGAGAAGCCAGCTTCTGAAAATGCAGACTCGGCCCTCTGAGAAGGACCAGATTAAAATGATCATCAAGGGCACCAAGCCCTCGATCTATGGCAAGTTGAGGAGGATGACTTCGATGATTTCCGATTTTCGACAGTTGAGGGAAACTGTCATGGATATTGAGGAAGAGGAGGCTGAAAACAGAAAGTTTTATGGCCAGAATAAGAGGAATTTTGGGGGGCATTCTGAGACAAGGCCCACTACTGCCGAGGTTGCCGCCATCAGAAATAGGCGATTTTCCAACCTTGGCAGGCCTCTATCGAAGGTGTTTGAAAAGTTGAAGATGCAAGGACTCCTGAAACCCTTGGAACCTAAACCACTTCCAAGCCCTGTACCCCACTACCTTGACTAAACTTATTTTGTTACTTCCACCAACAAAAGGGTCACGAAACTGACAATTGCCCCCGCCTTAGGCATGAGATCCAAGACCTCATTGACACCCACAAAATACCTGACCCAGAAAGAGAACAACCGAATGCACACAGAAATCCCCTACCCAACTACATGATCAACTCTGGCCTACCCGAAACCCTTGTCCTCCAGGCTCTCAACCACTCAGCTTCATTCATTGGGATAAGGGATGACAATGATGGAGAACCATAGGCCGAGGAAGGAGGCACTGCTGTTTCTCCAAGTTTATCTTTTTTTTAATAAAGACATTGATTTTGTTTGCTTGTTCGGACCTTTTTCTCAACAATAATAAAGAAGTTCATTTCGCTTACTTGCCTGAATCTCCATTTCTCAACTTGCAACATGAGTGCATATGACAAAAGCATTCAATCTTGGTATTAAGATACTCAGAACGTAGGGAATCCTCAAAAGAAGCAAGCAGAAAAGATAAGTTAGCCATTCAGGAATTGGGAAATGGAGACAGTGGGACTGTTAGACTTGGAAAGAAACGGGTTCCTAGAACAAATCAGTGAAGACAGGTGGAAATGGTACTTTCCCCAAGAGAAGAATGGTCATCAATGGAATTGACAGAAGACCTAACCCAACGGGATAGGAAACTCATTCACGCATGCACGCATACACGTAACCTATTTTGCATTCCTTTTTGTGTTTTGTGTTTGTTTGTGTTTCACAGGTTTTGAGGAGAGAAAGCGGCAAATGAAAGCCGGTCCGAAGCATCGATATTAGCATCAGTATCAGCATGGGGGCGAGACCCATATCAGTATCAGTCTGGGGGCGAGGCCCATATCAGTATCAGTCTGGAGGAAGAAAGCCTCATATCAGTATAGTTTGAGAAAAAAGCTCAAGGGGAAGAAAGCCTCATGTCAGTACAACCCAGGAATGAATCCTAGGCCGAGGCCCACGTCGTCAGAATTATGGAATGAATCCAGGAATGAATCCTAGGGCCGAGGCCCACGTCGTCAGAATTATGGAATGAATCCAGAATGAATCCTAGGGCCGAGGCCCACGTCGTCAGAATTGTGGAATGAATCCAGGAATGAATCCTAGGGCCGAGGCCCACGTCGTCAGAGTTATGAAATGAATCTAGGAATGAATCCTAGGGCCAAGGCCCACATCATCAGAGTTTGGAACGAATCCGGGAATGAATCTCAGATTTGGAAGGAATCCAGAGAATGAATCTCAGAATTTGGAAAGAATCCAGAGAATGAATCTCGGAATTTGGAAGGAATCCAGAGAATGAACCTCAGAATGTGGAAGGAATCCAGAGAATGAATCTCAGAATTTGGAAGGAATCCAGAGAATGAATCTCAGAATTTGGAAGGAACCCAGAGAATGAATCTCAGAATACGGAAGGAATCCATAAGAATAATCTCAGAGTTCGGAACGAATCCTGAAGAATGAATAAGAAATCTGGGAATGAATCCAAGGGTCGAGGCCCCCATCAACTCAAACATGGTAAGTCAAGTGGCAGCTGGCGAGCCAGGTAAGTAAAAATGCATTGCATAACTTTGATAGGATTGTTCAAAGTCACACACTGCACAAGTCCCATCAAAGTGGGGGCGACTGTAGGCATTGCATTTTCGCATGTGAAACCCGATGATGAGTCTCATTTGGAGGCACTACCTTTTGAGTCATGAAAGCCGCGGGAAACGGATATCGGAAGGGGGAATTCAGAATAAACAAGCTCACTGTCTTCGTTGGTGCTGCGTTCGTTGCTTCGTTCGAACGGGAAACAGATTGCGGGCGTTCGTGTAGCGTTCGAGGGAGCGTTCGAACGGTGTCGGTAATTCTGGTTTTGCTGCTAGCCTCACACCCAGCCCATTTAGCTCCCCAAAGCCCATAAAACACATCCCAAATTAAATAATTAAATATTAAATTAAATATTAAACATTAAATAAAACATTTAAATCATTTACCAATTAAAATAAAAAATTACCAACTTAAAATAAAATCATGCCTAATATAAATGAATCAAATATATTATATACTAAAACTAAGAATAAGATTTGCCTAATAAAATCAATCTTAACCAATTAAAGCCAATCATATATTTGACTTCCTAATTCAATAAGATATCCACCAATTAAAAGTATTGACTTCCTAATCTAACCAAATTTGTCCCCCCCTCAATCTTGACTTTCCTTGCTAAACACTAAATCATATCCTAATTTAATGCACAAATCCCTTCCCTTGTAAACCCTAGCCATTCTCTATATAAACAACCCCTAACCAAGGCCATCCTCTCCTTGACACAACACAATTCACACCCAAGCTCTCTCGAAATTTCTCTAAACTCTCTCTACACACCCAAAACACATCCAAGAGAAAACACTTCATACACACACAAAAAGAAAACAAAGCAACCACCACAAACCACCCTCTATAGCCGAACCCAAACTCACCATAGCCGAATTCTAAAACACGCCAAAACAACCTCCTAGATTACCTAAAACAGTAGCCCAAAATCCTTAAAAAACAGTAACTTAGAAAACTACATAGATAACCTTAAAAATAATCACTTTTAATTGCACTAAGAACCCACACAACTTGGAATAGTTCTTTGAAAACATTGAAACAGGTAGCCCGTGCAGTGAGCAGCAAAACAGGAGCCGAATAGGAGCAGAACGGAGTTCGAACAATAAGCAAAGCAGCGAAGCAGTGAGCTAGGACGTTGAACCAGGGACCAGAAAAGTTGCGGAGCTTTACCCCCCTTTCGATCTTCGTGGAACGTGAGTCCGAGAGACGGCTTAAAAGGTTAGACCTGAGGGTATCTTTCACACTTGTTTTCCTTTTCCGCATTATTTATTAAGTATTTCTTGTATGATTGTAATGTTGAAATGTGTGTTGTGATTTTTGAGTATATAAATATGCATGAATTATGAGATGTAATATGTTGTGGGCATTAGATGAATGAGAGATGTGTCAACTCTCGCGGTATATCGGATGGAAACCCGGACATAAATTTCATAGCCGATTCCGAATGGACGGTAATATGATCTGTACTCGGGCCACAACTCCACGTACCGCTTGAGTAAACGGCACCATCTCTCTTTCGTTGTGTTGCTTTTTGTTTATTTAGTTTTCTCTTGAATTCAATATATTGTTTATTTTGTATGATTCAACCAAGCGCATGGGCTTAGTGAGTTAGTCCAAAGGTCCTCCATTTGTGAGACAAAGAGCCGAAAAGGCCACCTTCGTGACACTACTTCGCCGCGCCGGTTGATGTATGTTCGGTTGGACGCAAGATACGTTCAATCGAGCATACTTAGTTTGATATTATTATCTTTATTTTCGTATGTATAAGTCAATCGAGCGCATGGGCTTAGTAAGTGTGATGTGAGATCCCCTATGGGGAGGGGCTAAAAGCCCCCTTTTCCACAATGCTTTGCCGCGCCGGTTGACGTGTGTTCAGATTGGATGTGAGATGTGTTCAATCGGGCATACTAGTTGATATGATTGGTTCTAGTCTTGTATGTGTGACGTGATGCGCATGGGCTTAGCATGTTGGTCTAAAGGTCCTCTCTTTGAGAGATCAAGAGCCCCAAAGGTCACCTTTACGGCAGTGCTTCGCGCGCCCTTTATTTTCTGTTTATTGCATCCTATTTCATGCATCAGGTCCGTTTCCGTTCGAACGCGTTCCCGAACGCAACTCGAACGCGCATAAATTTTGCCTTATCATGCATCAGGTCTCATTTCCGTTCGAACGCGTTTACGAACGCTACTCGAACGTGAGCATTCTGTTCATTTCCGTTCGAACGCGTTTACGAACGCTACTCGAACGTGAGCATTCTGTTTCATTTCCGTTCGAACGCGTTTACGAACGCTACTCGAACGTGAGCATTCTGTTTCATTTCCGTTCGAACGCGTTTACGAACGCTACACGAACGCGAATACGCTGAACTGAGTCTTTTTCATTAGATTTCATGCATAGTTTTTCTAGTAGCTATCTCCACATGTATAAATGCAAATATGTTGATGTATTACAATTCATATGCTTGTGTCATGATAACATTTGAGTATTATTTCTTGCGGTATATCGGATGGAAACCCAGACGTAAATTCCGTAGCCGATTCTGAATGGACGGTAGTGCGGTCTGTACTTGGGCTACAATTCCACGTACCACTTGAAAAGTGCCCATGTGTGCTTGTATGGTTAATATGTGCGCTTGTGTTTTTTTCTGAATGTGATATGCAAGTAAAGTTGTATGCTAGTTGCTATCTTGATATATGTTTAGCATGCAAATTTAAATGTAAGATATATGTGAAATGCGTACATGAGTTTTATTTTACACATGAGAATTTAGAAGCATGATACTATTGGAAATAAGTGTTACTTAAGCTTAGTTAAATTATTACATGAATCCTTTCATTACAAGTGACATAAGTAAGGGACCATTCCGAACCCAACGGTTTGAGGTCTTCCCTTGCGAGGGGTGAGTGCGGCCTTAAATCTTTGTCCCGGTTCACACCGGGTGGCGACTCCATGTTATGTAATCCTTCCCAACTAGGCCGCGAGCCTAGGAACGGCGTCGCTCAGTTTCTGTGTCCTACACACTCACAAATAATAAGAAGATTGTGTGAGTTGCAAACCCAAGTTTTCTAAGCTCACTACTAAATGTATGAAGGAGTAGTGTGTGTGAGCTTGTATGAGTGTTTAAGTAAAAGAAGGTTTAAGATACTTTTGAATTTGCCTTGGTAGAATATGTATGAAGGTTTTCTAAGTCTCTAACCAAGCACAAATGAGTTGGGGTTCTATTTATAATGAAATGCAAAACATTCCCCAACTTACAGCTAGACCGGTTTGGAAACTGGTATGGAGATCGGTATGCAGGTCTGGGTTTCCAACGGATACTAACGGCTATATGACCGTTGGGCAAGTATACGTTAGACTGGTATGGAAACCGATATGAAGACCGGTATGGTCCGTGCCGATTCTAGTATTTGTGCACAATGAAGAGCTAGACCGGAAAGGTCACCGGTACGAAGATCGGTTTAGGTCATGCCGGTTCCAGTAAGGGAACTAGACGTTGGGATCACCGGTATGGTGACCGGTAAGGTCCATGCCGGTTCCAGTGAGCATGCATAACAGAGCATCTCACCGGTATGGATACCGGTAAGGGACCGGTATGCCGGCCCCAGACAAAAATGCAGAGTAATTAAGGTTTTAATGCATTTTGTCATGATCCTAATGCATCTATGTGAATGTGCATGATCCATATGAGCTTAGGCACTTGAAATTACAATTCACATTACAAATTAAATCATAAACTAAGACTTCGCAATATATCTTCGTTTTGCCGCAAGTCTTCATATTCTCGCTCTTCACCCCATATGCTTCGACACTTTTTGTATTGCTTCGTGTTTGTACGTCGAAGTCTTCTTTTACGTTGACGTCATCAAAATCCACGCTTAATGCAAAATCCATGCTTAATGCAATTGCTAAACCTGCTAATTGCTAAACCTGTAAGATTAAAGGAATGAGTAAGCTCACGCTTAGTGCAATGGATCAAAGCTTAGTACCGTGGATAAACAAGTAACAAAGCGAATCGAATAAGTCTTTTATGATATAAATAAATACATAAGCTGTAAATCGATATTTCAAACATTTACTTGAAATCATAAATCTCATTTTTAATAAAACTCATTTTGTTCAAGAATACTCTGTAATAAATAAGTTGTTCATTCATCTATATGTACACTCTCGTGACAATACGGCGTAACGGAAAAGCTGGCAACATGGGGCATCCCCACTACAATAACTGGCATCCGGAGCAAAAATCTGGCAACATGAGACCTCGTCTCACGGCAAATAATCTGGCACATATAAGTACACGGGGTGCATCCTAGCATAAAAATCATTTCTAAAACACATGCTCATATATCTCAAAACATGCAAGTTTCTCATATATCACAAACACATGATTTCAATATAACCAATATTCGATCCATACTTTATAGCAAAATATATACTTTCTAAAAAGCAAAATCATTTAATGCATTACCTTGAAAATTCATTTAAGAAAACATACATACTATATATTTTTGAAAACATCAATGTTACAGGTTTATCCACGCACCTGGTGAGCTGACTATAGAGAATGAAACTGTGCAGCACGACCGTCCCCGCTTACGATACCACGATCACCGAGATTTCTACGAAAATAAGGAATTTCCGGAGATGAAACCTCCATCAAATTAATCATTTAGTCGAGATCTACACTTTCCCTTAAAGATCCAGATTGAATTCGGCTCCGGATCAGATGGATCGGGATCAAAAAGCTCATTTTTCTCTCTTTTTTTTCTTTCTTTTTCCCTTTTCTCTCTCTCTCTAGCGCCTGTTCCCTTTTCCTTTTTTTTTTCAAACGGCTGCTGCCTACTGGAAGTGAAAGAAAGTGCTACAATAGGGTTTTTTTTTGTTCTTTTTATATAGTTACATGGAAAATAACATTTGCCACCCCTCAACTTGCCTCTAACTTCATTTTTAATTCCAACTTTTACAACCTAACTGAAATTACCTACAAGCAATAGCGACAAAGAATCTCTATACCCAAGAGGGGGGGTGAATTGGATTTTCGCTATAAATGCAGAATTAATAAATCTTCACCGATTTTTAGCTCATATTACCAAATGGGTACTTAGGTTGATTTTCTCTATTTCAATTAATACCTATATGGAAGGTTTCTATTCAATATATATAAACACAAATAAACTTGCAATAAGTAAAAGTGTAGGGATAGAGAAATACGACACCATGATTTATAGTGGTTAGGCCAAACGTGCATACGTCCACTCCCCCAAGCCTCGCTTGAAGATTTCCACTAAAATTGAGTTTCCGTGGTTCACCCGCAACCAAGAGTTTTCCGTAAAGGCGTACTCCGAACCCTTTACAATTTTGAGTTTTGTTCGTAAGCTCACTCACAAACCTTTACAACTACCCAAACTAATGGGATTTCACAACCACAAGTGTTTTTGTTTAAGAATATTTGAAACACAATTGGGCACTCACAAATAATAATAAGATTGTGTGAGTTGCAAACCCAAGTGTTCTAAGCTCACTACTAAATGTATGAAGGTGTAGTGTGTGTGAGCTTGTATGAGTGTTTAAGTATAAGAAGGTTTAAGATACTCTTGAATTTGCCTTGGTAGAATATGTATGAAGGTTTTCTAAGTCTCTAACCAAGCACAAATGAGTTGGGATTCTATTTATAATGAAATGCAAAACATTCCCCAACTTACAGCTAGACCGGTTTGGAAACCGGTATGGAGACCGGTATGCCGGTCTGGGTTTCCAACAGATACTAACTGCTATATGACCGTTGGGAAAGTATACGTTAGACCGGTATAGAAACCGGTATGAAGACCGATATGGTCCGTGCCGGTTCTAGTATTTGTGCACAATGAAGAGCTAGACCGGAAAGGTCACCGGTATGAAGAACGGTTTAGGTCATGCCGGTTCCAGTAAGGGAACTAGACGTTGGGATCACCGGTATGGTGACCGGTAAGGTCCATGCCGGTTCCAGTGAGCATGCATAACAGAGCATCTCACCGGTATGGATACCGGTAAGGGACCGGTATGCCGGCCTCAGACAAAAATGCAGAGTAATGAAGGTTTTAAGGCATTTTGTCACGATCCTAATGCATCTAAGTGAATGTGCATGATCCTTATGAGCTTACGCACTTGAATATTACAATTCACATTACAAATTAAATCATAAGCTAAGACTTCGCAATATATCTTTGTTTGCCGCAAGTCTTCACATTATCGCCTTCACCCCATATGTCTCGACACTTTTTGTATTGTTTCGTGTTTGTACGTTGAAGTCTTCTTTTGCGTTGACGTCATCAAAATCCATTTATGCGACCAAGTCGCCAACGATCTTCCCCTTTTTGATGATGGCAACCCCTTAAAACTTGTTAATACTTGTGAGCTTGTTGGAGTCCAAATTTGACAATTTTGCTCCCCCTCAATGTGTGATTGTCTTCAAAATAGCTCTATCAAAACTTGACAAACACATTAGTACTATTACTCCCCCTTAACCAAGAGTGAGGGTAAAACAAGTTTTAATCTCATTTCTAATGATTTCTCCCCCTTTGACATAATCAAAAAGTGGAGAAGCAAAAATTAAAATCAAATGAGATACCATTTAAATATGTACATTAAATAATGATACAAAAAATTTAAAGATATGCACATTTGGCATTTCCCCCTTTTTGCCATAAGATTTAAAAATAATGTATAATGCAATTTTCAAAGTTAGATTACAAAGAATACCATTTGAAATATAATATCATCGTAAGCATGATTTCTCCCAAATTTGATATCAAATAAAATAAATCATACATTTCATGATATCAATTAAAGTCAGTGAATTTAATTCAATGCATTTTAATGATTGTCTTCTTATAAATATGATACCAATTAATAAACAATCAAAATCCATGCTTTTTATTATCAATGTAAACTTATGTCAATATACATGCATTTCATTTTCATACAATATAATACATGGCAATATCATTTTCAATGTAGATCAAATAAGTAATCACATACATCTAATTTAACTCAATAAATATAATGTGATACCAATTGATATGTAAAGAGGTTTAACTTTATGATTAAGGCATTTAATGATATCAAATGAACAATTGATACCAATAGAAAGTTAAGTGCATTGCCTAATCACTTTGTATGCTAAAAAATATTAACCAATTTAAAATATGCATACATACACAAAGAGGAAACGATACCAATGTTTCCGTGAATACGGAGTTTACCTATTACCGTTACGATTCCTCACTTTTTGAGTCTTGGGGATCAATTTTGCAATTCTCTTTTAAAGATCCATTCCCAAAGCTCCCCCTACAAATTTATCAATTGCACTTTGGTACCCAAACTTTCTTGGATCCATTGGGGTTAGTTTTGATTCCTTGAGGAATCCATGCATTTTTAATTGCATTCTTGTTCATGCATTCAAAAATTTTATATCCACTTTCATTACATGCATGACATGTGATATTTTCATTTTTAACATTCTTAACATAAGAATTGGATGCCTTAACAAAATAATTTTTCAAAATTTTTCGTTTAATGTAAGGCCTATATCCGAATCCTTCTCTTTTAAATGTACATTTTTGGGATCCAATAAGCATGTTAAAATTTTTATGTCCCAATGTGAATTTGCTAAGTATGTTTTGCAAATCAATAACCTTTGTATTTAACAAAATATTTTCATTTAAAATCGATTCGCAATCACATGTCTTAGAGCTAGATGACATATTAGATATGGCATTTTCAAGTTCTAGCTTTTTCAATTTTAAACATGCATTTTCATCATTTAAGCATGCAATTTCTTTTTCATGTTTGGCCTTTAAGCAAATAATCTCATTATCTAAAACATGAATTTTATCCATATAACATGCATCATTTTTAAGTGTAGCATGCTCATTTTTACCAATTTTAATTTCTTTTTAAGCATATCACACAATTCTTTTAAACCATTAAAGGAATTAAGTAGATCATTATAGTCTTGAGAATTGTGTACCTCTTCTTCTTCGCTTTTAAAATGGAAGTCCTCATCCGTGATAGTCATGAATGCTATTGATTTATCTTTGACTTCTACCTCTTCCTCTTCGGATGAGCTTGAATCGCTATCACTCCAAGTTGAATTAGCTTTCATTGCCTTTTTCTTTGATTTTTCTTTCATTATCTCATTTGTTGCATTCATAACATATAATTTTCTTGTTCTTTCGCGACCATTTTTCTTCTTTCTTTTCATCCGCCTTTGATTTTCCTTTGAGCTTTACGGATTTAATAAGCTTCTTGAAGCTCTTGTTTATTTGAGCCAACTCATCATCACTATCACTATCACTTGAGCTTGAGTCGTCTTTTTTTCTCGCTTTTAAGGCCAAAGACTTTCTTGTCCTTTTCTCATCTTCCTCATTTTTATCCATCTTGATCTCCATTTCATACTCAAGCAATTTGCCGACCAAATCATACATCTTCAATGTGTTTATGTCGTTTGCTTCTCTAATGGAAGACTTCCATAAATCATATGCGTTTCCACATTCCGGAAGCTTGCTTACTTGATCCCGATCAATGGCACATAGGAGTTGGTTGAGTGCCTTAGCATTTTGTGAGGCTATTTTTACATCCTCACTATCCCATTCCAAACTTGGCTTCGAAATCTCAACCTCATTGCTATCCCTTTTTGTTGGTCCTTTTGCACCTCGTGTGATAACCAAATAAGATTGTGGATTTATGACAAGGAGATAATTTAGCATTCCCATCTTCCAATAATTGTAATCCGTTCCGGTGTAAAATGGAGGTCTAGTCGTTGAAAATCCTTCGGCAAGATTTGACGAGTTGCTTGTAGAAGCCATGATCTATTCTCGGACGATTAAGTCTTGTAGAGAATACCTCTCTCTGATACCAACTGAAATTACCTACAAGCAATAGCGACAAAGAATCTCTACACCCAAGAGGGGGGTGAATTGGATTTTCGCTATAAATGCGGAATTAATAAATCTTTACCGATTTTTAGCTCTTATTACCAAATGGGTACTTAGGTTGATTTTCTCTATTTCAATTAATAACCTATATGGAAGGTTTCTATTCAATATATATAAACACAAATAAACTTGCAATAAGTAAAAGTGTATGGATAGAGAAATACGACACCACGATTTATAGTGGTTCGGCCAAACGTGCCTACGTCCACTCCCCCAAGCCTCGCTTGAAGATTTACACTAAAATCGAGTTTCCGTGGTTCGCCCGCAACCAAGAGTTTTCCGCAAAGGCACACTCCGAACCCTTTACAATTTTGAGTTTTGTTCGTAGGCTCACTCAAGAACCTTTACAACTACCCAAACTAATGGGATTTCACAACCACAAGTGTTTTTGTTTAAGAAGATTTGAAACACACTTGGGCACTCACAAATAATAAGAAGATTGTGTGAGTTGCAAACCCAAGTGTTCTAAGCTCACTACTAAATGTATGAATGTGTAGTGTGTGTGAGCTTGTATGAGTGTTTAAGTATAATAAGGTTTAAGATACTCTTGAATTTGCCTTGGTATAATATGTATGAAGGTTTTCTAAGTCTCTAACCAAGCACAAATGAGTAGGGGTTCTATTTATAATGAAATGCAAAACATTCCCCAACTTACAGCTAGACTGGTTTGGAAACCGGTATGGAGACCGGTATGCCAGTCTGGGTTTCCAACAGATACTAACGGCTATATGACCGTTGGGCAAGTATACGTTAGACCGGTATGGAAAACGGTATGAAGACCGGTATGGTCCGTGCCGGTTCTAGTATTTGTGCACAATGAAGAGCTAGACCAGAAAGGTCACCGGTATGAAAACCGGTTTAGGTTATGCCGGTTCCAGTAAGGGAACTACCCATTGGGATCACCGGTATGGTGACCGGTAAGGTCCATGCCGGTTCCAGTGAGCATGCATAATAGAGCATCTAACCGGTATGGATACCGATAAAGGACCGGTATGCCGGCCTCAGACAAAAATGCAGAGTAATGAAGGTTTTAAGGCATTTTGTCATGATCCTAATGCATCTAAGTGAATGTGCATTATCCATATGAGCTTAGGCACTTGAATATTACAATTCACATTACAAATTAAATCATAAGCTAAGACTTCGCAATATATCTTCGTTTTGCCGCAAGTCTTCACATTCTCGCTCTTCACCCCATATGCTTCGACACTTTTTGTATTGCTTCGTTTTTGTACGTCGAAGTCTTCTTTTGCGTTGACGTCATCAAAATCCATTTATGCGACCAAGTCGCCAACACTAACAATTTAATCCCTAAATTTCCAATAAACCCAATTTAATAAATTAAAATATGGGCAAAAGTAATTGGGGTGTTACACTCTGTCCAAAATTTATACTAGCAGTATGTCAGTCCCGCCGTCCCCAGGATAAAACAATCCCAGAAAAACATTGTCTCAATCAATTTTGCACAAAATCGATTGTTATACTCACACCCAAAAATTATTTAATCGGGATCATCATCCAAATTGAATTTTCTTTCAAATTAGAATAATTGGGTACTACGCAAGAGAGACATTTAAGATGATCATTTTGATCCATAAAATCCCGATACCAGCCAAGATCACTCATAAAAGAAAGTGCTATTTGCGGAAGCCTTGCACTTTCTCTTTCCACAGTTCACTTTATCACACACATTAATCAAAGGCATGCGCCATGAGAGGACTTAGAAAAGACAAGAAATTACAGGTGGCTATTAAAGGTTGCAGGACCAAGAGGATAGAAATTAAAGCAACGACATTAACCGAAACCACGCCCATGTTGTGATTCACCGATCACTCTTGGAGTGTTTGAGGAAAAACTGAATTGTATTTATATTACTACAAGAATAGATTACAAGTTTACACCTTGAAACTTTACAAAACCTCACACACACTCTCTAATGTTTATACACTTATTTGGGATGAAAAATAAGTTCACTGGAATGCCTCCTTTTCTAGGAAAGCTTTGGCATAAAAATTCAATGAGTGAACAGTGCACTCCACAAACTGCTCCTGATTCTTTGCCACAAATTAAGGAGTCACCGAAAGTTGCTTGGCTTGATCTCTTCATTGCTTGCAGCTGGAAACCATGGCATGAAGCTTCTGTGTGCATGCAGAAGCTGAACTCTACAATTCTCCCCCTCCAGCTGCATCTGAAGCAATCATCATCTGACAGTTATCCCGGTTATGTCTCTGCACAACTCTAGCTTGTCCCGATCATCGTTCCTTTGTGTACATGTCGGCTGTGTCTCTGCACAGCATACTTCACTGCATCTCTGTACAGTATTCTCCTGATATGTCTCTGCATAGTACAATCCACTGTGTCTCTGCACAGTAATCTTCTATTGTGTCTCTGCACAGTTTTGCTGCCATGTTTCTTCACCCATTTGTTCCTCAGTGCCTTCTTGCCTTTGGGAAACTCTCTGGCTCCCCCACATCAGTAAGCAGAATATATTCGGATCCCGGATATCTGGTTGATGGAATCCAGCCTCGTTCAGATCTTATTGTTTGAGGTCTACTGATTTCTGGAGGTCTGTCATCATCCATCTCTGTGAATGATCTTGCAGCTTCTAGTGGAGTGGGTTGCGGCTCCCCCTGCTCAACACTTTCTTCTGTAATCTCCGATGGAACAGGCTGTGTCTCCCCCTGCTCAACATCTTCATTTGCCTCATCTGGTTCTGCTTCTGGAATTTCCTCGTGCATCATATATGTGGCCAATTGTGCTGGTGCTGGGTCTGGATTTCTGTTGGCACTGGATTTGGAAGACATTCTGGGCATTTCAATGTCTTCAATTGTTCGATCTTCGAGAAACTCTACTTCATGGCTTCTGATGACCATCTTTTCCTTCGGATCCCATAGTCTGTATCCAAATTCTTCATCTCCATGGCCTATGAATATACATGGAGTTGTCCTTGCATCGAGCTTCTTCCTGAGCTCATACATGTGCAACGGCTAAACAACCGAATACTCTACGGTGAGTGTAGGAGGGATTCTTACCAGACCACACTTTCTCCGGAATCTCCAAGTTCAACGGTTCTGATGGTGATATGTTGATGAGGTAACAGGCGGTACAAACAGCTTCTCCCCAGAATGGCTTTGGCAGTTTAGCCATACTGATCATTCCTCTGACTTTCTCCATAATGGTGCAGTTCATTCTCGCAGCGACACCATTATGTTGTGGTGTGTGTGGAACAGTTCTCTCATGTCGAATCACGTGTCTCCAGCAGTAGGCTTCGAACTCTCTGGAACTATACTTGCCTCCATCGTCTGTGCGAAGACACTTCAGCTTCTTACCTGTTTCATGCTCTACCATGGCGTGGAACAGCTTGAATTGATCTAGGACCTGATCCTTCGTCTTGAGTTAATACACCCATATTTTCTGTGAAGCATCATCGATGAAAGTCAGAAAATACTTGTTACCGCCCAATGAATCAACCTCCAAGGGACCACATACATCAGAGTACACCAGACGGAGTAACTCTGATTTCTTTGTAGAAGAGAAATTGAAAGAGACTCTGTGTTGCTTACCGAATAGACAGTGGTTGCAAGGATCCATAGTAGCATTTTTGGAGACAGTGATCAGATCCTTCTTTGTCAAGGTAGACAACCCCTTTTCACTCATGTGACCGAGTCTCTGGTGCCACAGATTCTGAGAAGCCTCTGGTTCAGCTACATTTAGGCTTTCTGCACAAATCTTCACATGAGTCTTGTATAAGGTTCCACAGATATGTCATCGGGCAATTACCATGGCACCTTTTATCATCCTCCAAGTGCCATTGCTGAAGTGGCTAGCATAACCCTGTTTGTCAAGGGCTACCCCCGAGAGTAAGTTGAGCCGAAGTTCTGAAACATTTCTGACTTCCTTCAGGGTTATTGTATATCCTGCATTTGTCTGCAACTGTATTTCACCAATTCCTTCTATCTGAGAAGAACTGGTATTCCCCATCTTCACTGCTCCAAAGTCTTCTGCTTTGTATGTTGTGAAGAAATCCATGTGAGGAGTGGCGTGGTAGGATGCTGCAGTATCTACCACCCACTCGACATCCTGAGTTGCGGTGTGAAGACATGCTTCTTCCTAGCCGGAGCATATAGCTACATCCACCGTAATAACTACTAATGTCTCCGCGTCATTCTTCTTCGGCTGGTTATTGCCTTGTCCCTGCTCCCGTTGCAGTTTCCGGCAATTTTTCTTCAAGTGGCCTTCTATACCACAGTGGAAGCATCTGTATGTCTTTTCCCCGTCCTTGGATCTGCCCCTGTTTTTGCTTCTGCCTCTCCTCCCACCTTGATGTTTCTCATGTTGTCTTCCTCGTTGCTCCGAGACAAGGGCTTCTGTTTGATCTGAGCCCACGTCTTTTCTTCTGGCTTCTTCATTTGACAGGGCATCATTTACCATAGGCATGGTAAGTTTGCCTCATGGAGCTGAGTTGCTGAGAGTAACCACCAGAGTCTCCCAGCTATCAGGAAGAGAACTGAGTAGCAAGAGGGCTTGAACTTCATCTGCCGGTTGCATATCTACTGCAGACAATTGGTTCACCAGGCTTTGAAACTCGTTGGTGTGTTCTGCAACGGAAGTTCCACTCCGCAGCTTCAGGTTCACCAAACGCCTCATGATTAAGGCTTTATTCCGAGCTGTTTTGGCCTGGAACATGTCTTCCAATTTCCTCCACATTTCATAAGCATCTGTGTCTTGTGCTACATGGTGGAAGACATTATGGCCGATCCACTGCCTAATCTGACCCAAAGTTCTGTTGTTGAGTTTATTCCAGTTATACTCTTTAACAAACTCTGGTTTCACTCCCTTCAACTCGATGACATCAAACAGATCTTTACAATGTAAAAAATCTATCATCCTAGGTCTCCAGAGGGAGTAATTATTGGCAGCTAGTTTAATCATTGCACCAGAATGAGAATCCTCCATCTCAATTTTAAGTTTTAAAGTTTAAAATGAGAATACACTAAAATTGGGTCTGAATTTCACAAATCCGAGGTCACTGTTGCGTCCGGAACGGTCTAAAATGGTGGAATAGACACTTCGTTGGTCTAAATCCGACACAGGGGCTGATTTGTAAATTCCTAAAAGTTCTGGGGTAAAACTGTAAATTTCAAAACTTCAGGGGGCTAAATGAAATTTACCAGGCTGCTGACGTGGCAGTGATGATGTGGCAAGCGGGACCGGCTATGCTGACGTGGCAGACATGTGGCGGCTGACGTGGCAGATGACGTGGCGGCTGACGTGTCTACTGACTGGGCGCTGACTGGGTGCTGACTGGTGCTGACGTGGCAGCCACGTAATCGTCTTCAAGCTCCAGACGCGCGTGTAGCGCGTGTCCGAGAAGCTTCCTCACTCGCCGGCGCGTGTTAGCGCGTGCGGCGTCTTCCGGCCTCCGTTTGGTCACCGCGAAATACCACCGAGCTCGTCTCGACGTGAACTAGCTGATGGTGCCCTCAAATTGGATTTTTGACAACTTTTCCGGAACTCGAATTTTCCGAACCGAACTCCGTTCTTCGGTTTTTTGATCCCAATGAAGAACCAAAGCTACTGATACCACTTGTTGTGATTCACCGATCACTCTTGGAGTGTTTGAGGAAAAACTGAATTGTATTTCTATTACTATAAAAATAGATTACAAGTTTACACCTTGAAACTTTACAAAACCTCACAAACTCTCTCTAATGTTTATACACACTTATTTGGGATGAAAAATAAGTTCACTGGAATGCCTTCTGAAGCTTCTGTAGTTCTGTGTGCATGCAGAAGCTGAACTCTACAGCCCATGATATAGTTCAGAGACGATTTTTCTTACATATTTCTAACGGTACGATTTATGTTGCTAGAATTCTGTCCATTAATATCCAAATAACATAAAATTGAAGAGTGGAGTTATGATTTTTTTTTAATTAAATTAAAACATAATAACACCAATTTTAATGATGGAATTTTGTAACTTAGACAATCATAATTAGAAGAATTTTTTTAACTTCTCCAGTAATTAACTTCTTATAATTCCTTAAAATTGGTTCGGGTTGCCGGAAATATTGATGAATTAAATCTTGGTATTGATATAATATTAATAGATGCCATGCCCCTGGAGATAGATGTGATCATAAACTCGGCAGCTAATATATCTTTTGATGAGAGGTTTTCTTCATCATATTTTCACTCGAAGTTTAGCGAAAGTTTAAAATATTATCATATATTTTTTTTAAATTAATAATTTTCCATATGGTGTTATCAAATCATCATTTTCACGCAAAAACTTGCAAAATTTATTAAATTTCCATCTTTAAAATGTGGAAAATGATACTTTCGAAATTTCATATTGGAAAATAATATTTTAAAAAATATTATAAATTTTTTTTTTCAACTTTTGATTAATTTCAGGTGAAAATGGGGTAATTTCTCTATTTTTCTAATTAAGACACCCAATACCATGGAAGGATCTACTTCTATTTCGACTCTTATCTAGGGGTGTTCGCGGTGCGGTTCATAGCGTTTTTTTTTTTCGTTTTTTACTTCAAACCGCGCGGGTTGGCGGTTTGAGAAATTAGAAAACGAAACCGCAAATTTGATAAGGAAAATCGCGGCGGTTCGGGTTGGCGGTTTAGCAGCTTGGGTTCGGGTCAGCAGTTTGGATTATAAATTTTTTAAGAAAATTTTGTGTGTTTTCACATTATAATTGAAGAAAAAATTACATAATTTTCATTTATTCATTACATATTATTATATGATCATTAAATATCTTAATTTTCATATATAGTTAAAGAAGAAGAAAAATATAAAATAATATTTAATTTGAACGCGGGTCGGCAGTTTAGGCGGTTCGAGTCAAAATTTACGGTTTGGGCGGTTTGCGATTTGACATGGGTCAAAACCGCACACCGACCCGAAATTTGCAGTTCGATTCGTTGCGGTTCAAATCGCGCGGTTCAATTCGGTTCGGTGCGGTTCACGGTTTGACCCGAAATTGTGTTCACCCCTACTCTTATCCATGATGCTACCATGATAGCGTTTTTTTTTTTTTACTTCAGCCTGTAATCTATTTATTTTTAAGGAAAATTATCATTTTACCAAAAGTTAAACTAAAGTCCGAAAAATATTAGTTTTTTAGAAATTTTCATATATACATCTCAAGTTATGCAAAAAATAACATTTTAAACACAAAAATAGTTATGAAAAATGATATTTTATACAGACAAACTAGAAATATGGGTGTATAATATAAATTTTTCATAACTTGAGATATTATTTATAAATGTTGCACTAATGGGTAGCTATAATTAATTATTGTAATGGAAAAATTATAAGGGCTATTACTTGAAAACATTTACCATTGCTTTTTTTCTTCATGGCTTATAAATAAGTAGCATCCCCCCAGCCAATTCTCAGTTATTTTAAGCTTTCTATAGCTTCTTATTTTTTGTCATTCTTTTCAATAAGCCATGAGTAATTTGCTAGTAACTAGCTACTTCCCATTTACTATACACAAGCCATCAACTGGTAGTAATAAGAATCATAATAATTATGCTGTCAGTGGATCTTCTTCTAAATTGAATAATTACAAGAAGAACAATATTGCTGATAGATTATTTTGGTGCAAAATGAAGGAACATGGTGGTGATTTATTTTCAGTAGCTTCTTCAGAAAAAGAAAAAGAAAAGATTCATGAAAATTCTAAGGCTTTGAATATTATTCCAACCATTGATAGTAAAAATGGAATTGGGATTCTTGAGTTTCTTCGGGGAAAAGTTTATTTCATTACTGGCGGAACTGGATTCCTCGGAAAAGGTAAGATGTTCTCATGATCTAAGCTTTTACAAATTTAACTGTTGTTATATATATAATAATTTGACAGCTGCTGCATGTATATTATTTAGAAGAAGCTCAGATGGTGAAAAATAGAATGATAATGTCATTGATGGTTTTTTTTTTTTTTTTTTTTTTTTTTTTTTGGGTTCAAATTAAAACTTAATGCAGCAATAATTGAGAAGCTACTAAGAGCATCACCAGAGGTGGCCAAGATTTATGTCTTGATCATGGCCAAAAATGAAGAAACTGCAATGAGAAGATTAAAAGCTGAGGTAGGTCTACACATACTTGTTAAAAGACGATAAAAATTACATTGAAAACTGTAATTTTATTTTTATTTTTTAGTGTATTAGAATATATTTTTTTCCTATTATTGAGCGTCCGAACCAGAGGATTATATATATAATTGTTCTTATACAGATATTTGTATCTTATTAACATCTGAACGGAGTTAAAAGTTCTCTCTATATATAGTTTTATTTTGGAAAATATTTTCTCCATTTAATTTCTTTCAATGTGTTGATTACATAAATTTACTTTTTTTTATTCAGCGTCCGAACCAGATGATTATATATATAGTTGTTTTTATACAGATATTTGTATCTTATTAACATCTGAACGGAACTAAAAAATTCTCTCTATATATAGTTTTATTTTGGAAAATATTTTCTCCATTTAATTTATTTCAATGTGTTGATTACATAAATTTACTTTTTTTTTGTCCCTCTAGATCATTGATTCGGATTTATTCGATCGTCTGAAGATTATACATGGAGATTCATATCAATATTTCATGCAAAGCAAATTGGTTCCGGTTGCCGGAAATGTTGGTGAATTAAATCTTGGTATTGATGAAATATTAATGGAAGCCATGTCCCAGGAGATAGATGTGATCATTAACTCGGCAGCTAATACATCATTTGATGAGAGGTTTTCTTCATCATATTTTCTAGGAAATTATCTAATTTAATTTCGATTCGAAGCAAAAGTTTGAAATATTATCACAATTTAATTTTGAAACTTCGGATTGAAAAATAATATATTTTTTTGAACTGTTGCATAACTTCGGATGGAAATGAGGTAATTTCTCTATTTTCTAATCAAGACACCTGATGCCATGGAAGGATCTACTCCTCTTTCGGCTTTTATCCATGACGCTACTATGATAGCGGCCTATTTTTTTTTTTTGGCACTTGGGACTCTAATCTATTTATTTTTAAGAAAAATTATTGTTTCATCCGAAGTTAAGTTAAAGTCCGAATATATATTAGTTTTTGAAAAATTTCAACTATCCACTTCGAGTTATGAAAAAATTGATATTTTATACTAAAAATTTACTAATAACGGATATTTTAACCTAAAATAGTCATGAAAAATGATATTTTATACCGAAAAATTAGTAATTTGGGTGTCAAATATCAATTTTTCATAACTTAGGATAGACAGATGAAAGTTTATTAAAACCTGATATATTTTTGGACTTTAACTTAATAACGAGTGGGCATATAATAATTTTGCTATGTTTTATATTGACCCTTGAGTTTTTCTAACTGATCAGGCTTGATGTTTCTGTCAACATAAATACAAGAGGACCAACCCGAGTACTAAATTTCGCAAAGAGATGCCAGAAAATTTGTTCTTTCATACATATATCAACGGGTATGTAAATATAATTAATGATATAAATTGTATTGTAAAATATTAAGTGAGGAAAAAGGATAATGGTCAAGAGAAAATAATATTAAAAATGATAATTTGATTCGATTTGTTTATTAATTAAAGAATCGAATATGGATTTGAACTCTCTGATTTATTTATTCATTGAGATTCATTTATTATTTTTCTTTTGCTAGTTATTATTATTATTATTTAATTAAAAATTGAAAAATTGTGACCAATTGGTGGATCATTTTTAGTAGATATATTCATTATGTATTTCATACATACATATTTATAAATAATTAATATACGTTGAATCATATCATAATTAAATGAATATTCGTTTATAATTCATTTATTAAACGAATTGAATAGTACAAATTCTGATACTATGAATCAATATCAGGATTTATTTGTTAAACAAATCGAATACAAATATATTCCATTTTCATTCAATTTGTTTAGGATTCGACATAAGTATTCTATTCGTCAAATAATTACTAACAATTTGGACAAGTTAAGTTAGTTTATTTTGTTATATGTAGCATCTGTCATCAAACCTAAAAGCTCATTACTTCCACACTGGGATATTGATGTTGATGCTGAAATAGAGTTGGCTTCGGATTCAGAAAATGAAAGTAGTCGGAAGATGAAAGAAATGGGCTATGAAAGGTGACGGAACCTAAATTTTTTTTTTAGATCTTGAATTTTAAATTTCTTATTAACTAATGTGATTAAAGTGCTAGGCCATTTAGTTCAACAAATCTTGAAAAGTTTTTCTTAATTAGTACTTAAGCTTCTCTTTAATTTTGTAGTTAATTAGTACTTAAATCCTAGATAAACTTGTAGTTAATTACTTATTTCATCATTGGTATTAAAATAATAATAATAGAAAAAGTACATTCTCTATATTCGGTTTTTTAAAAAGTAATTGTTCAGTTTTTTTAAAAAAATATAATTATTTTTAATTATCAATTCTGTTCGATTTAATTTGACTTTTTCAATTTTTTAACAATAACAATAAAAATTAATAAAATTCATTCAAATTTTGTACACTATAACTCTTATGATCATGACAACTATAATAATATAAACATTTCATGAGATACATTGATCATTTAAATAATTTAAAATGTGGGAAAAAAATATTTCATGAATAAACATCAAATAAATTAATAATGTAACAAATATAAAATATAAAAAACAAAAAATATGATTAAATTTAAAATCAAATTATTCAGTTAATTCGGTTAAGTTCGATTTTTTTTAGTTTAAAAAATTGAATTAATTAAAAAAATTATCTATCGCCCCCCCCCCCCCCCCCCCCCAAAAAAAATTCAAAAAAGATATGCAGACTTCTATTCATTAATAAATTTTTTATTATGGATGGAAAAAAAATAATTTACTATATTTTATATGCATTCTCATATGTAATTCTTATATAAATAAAGAATATTAATCATTTAATTATTAAAACCAATAAAATCTGTTAAGAAATAGGAGATTATATGTATTTTTTGAAATATTAAGAAATTTTATATCTCATTCCTTAAATATTGGGGGACCCAGCTGCTATGAGAGAGATGACATATACACTCGAAACATAATATAGTATCTCGTATCTACTATCTATCTATCTATTTATCTATCTAATAAATAATATTTTGTCCCACAGGGCAAGAAGTTATGGATGGAAAAATGTTTATGAGTTCACAAAGGCAATGGGTGAAATTCTAATTGATAATAACAGAGAAGAAATTCCAATTGTTATTATTCGTCCAAGCGCTGTTGAAAGTTGTTACA